>RDPX01000709.1:94280-106652 GCA_003991215.1 Morbakka virulenta | reverse complement strand
AGATTTATCATGCCATGAGTTGTAAGCTTTTACGTAGCTCAGAAAAAGCTAACGACTCAGGACATCATAAAACTTTTACATCTATGGCTTCCTCTGAGTCAATAAAGTTCAGAATTTTCAAGATCATTAGAGAAACACATAGAAATGATATTCTTCAGTTAAGTAACCTGACCATGGGAGAAGTATCTCTCAAAACGTAGCTCAGAAAACGCTAGAGACTCAGGTCATGATAAAACTCTTGCATCTATGGCTACCTCTGAGTCTATAAAGTTCAGAATTTTCAAAATTATTAGACAAACATATGGAGATGATATTCTTCAATCTTGTCAACGTCTGGAAAAGCCTGACAATGACAGGAGTATCTCTGGAAAAGTGGCTCGGAAAAAAGCTTATGACTTATGACATGATAAAGCTCTTGCTTCTATGGCTACCTTTGATACCATAAAGTTCAGAATTTTCACAACAAAAGCACGTAGGCATACACAAGCACAGGGATTGCAAGAATAAAACTTGAGAATCAGAGGCTGATTAAAATAGCTAAAATCTTAAAAATTATCAAAAGTTTTTGTTGTACTTTTTCAATTCAGCAAAATTGCTCCAATCAATATCACCGTTAATTAATTCATTCAATCAATGTTCAATCGATCAATATTTTCGATAATTATAGGGTTACTGATTCAAAAGGTCTGTTCTGTTCCATAACTCCATACAGTTATCTGAAAAGTTCTCACAGACTAACCACACTTAACAAAATGGAATTTTAGTTACAGAACTTTAGGGAAGACAAAGGAAGAATAGTCTCATAGCTTTACCATTTCTCAAAAAAAGAGATATTAATACAGAATTTAAACCAAGTGAAGAATAAGTAGAGACTATTGAGGTTTCTTTTCTTTTTGCTTTTTCTTGTTAGAAATCTCTTTTAATATTGTATTTCATTCTTGATACGGTCAAAGTTCGCACGTTTCTTCTCATAACACAGTCTGAAAGACCAACATAAATCTTACCCAAATATTATGGTCTTGGAAGCTAAGAATATAAATACTTCAAATTATAAACAATGGCTAACATTATCATAGTATGTAAGCTGTCATCTTTAACAGTCGACAAAGCGATTCCGTTTATCGGAAAATTACTGATTTGATCTTCGTATTCCCTGCACGGTATTTTTGAGCTATTTAGTGTTAACGGTCATAGATATTAATACTTTACATTTTTCGTGTGTTCATTGTTGCAATGTTTTGCCTTGCACTTAAGTTCAATTCCATGTCTTTTAGAAGTAGAGTTAAACCAGATCGAAAATCATTTCTATCAGGCGCAGTGAGGTAAACTTCCAAGAGATGTGAAAAGGGGAACCACAGACATTCAGACGATTTGAATTACAACTGAACTCAGACATTTTTATCAAGTTTCAAAAGGCATTTTGAAACATTTTTGAAAAGATGTCTAGGAATACATTGATGAGCTTCAATAATATCTTTTGAAGTTTAATTAATTGGTTTCCTTTCTAGAAATAATGCTATCAAATGGATCCTAATCAGGAATCAGAGCTCTTTACTCAATCAGATTGGATTCGTCCATTTGTTTAACGCTAACTTATCTTAAGGTCATATAACTTATTTCAACTTTTCGTGAAGATTATTATTATCACGTTTGTTGACCTTGAATATTATTTTATTTTTATTGAATGAAAAAATAAAAAATTTTTTTATCCCACAAAAAGTTATAAATTCAAATTGATTGTTTTTGATTTTGATAAAACATTATTAAAATGATCGTTCAAATTGAGTTATATCAAACTGAATCAAAGTTTAATGTCTTTTGGTCACGATGACTCAATTTATTTTGACCTTTCAACTATTATCAAATCTTATGATTTTTTTCTACTTTCCGTGTTCATTTAGAATAAAAATCTGCATCATAAATTGCTGAAGTTAAAAATTGATAATATATAAACATGAATATACAAACATAAACATTAATATATATATAAATATATAAATAAATATATAAATATATATAAATATATAAATATAAAAATATATAAATATATAAATATATAAATATATAAATATATAAATATATAAATATATAAAAATATAAATATATAAATATATAAATATATAAAAATATAAATATATAAATATATAAAAATATAAATATATAAATATATAAAAATATAAATATATAAATATATAAAAATATATATCAATATATATCAATATATATCAATATATATCAATATATATATCAATATATATCAATATATATCAATATATATCAATATATATCAATATATATCAATATATATGAATATATATCAATATATATGAATATATATCAATATATATCAATATATATCAATATATATCAATACTGTTTATACAGGATAACCAATTCAAAAATTTTAGAAATATATGCATATTTACAAAAACTTCAGTTGTCAAATGGGTCCTGTTTTAAACTTAAAAGGAAAATAACAAAAAAGTATTTGAGAAATCTGATTTATTCACAGATTCGAAATCTGAAAAATTTAAAACCTCGATCGATCCACTGAAGTTTAACTTGGAAGATTGAATGTGATTTGCTAAACCTGCCTGAAAGTTTGGACTGTTGTCAGTTTAATTTGTACCTAGAAGCTAAAATTAGATATATACAATAATATAAAATCATTCTTAAAGTCATCAAGTGTCCTGATGCGTTCCAAGATCAGACGTCTTGCACTTTGTCATTGTTAGCTCCTTCTCTTCACATCTTTTCTTCCAGAAATATGTTGATCCAAACAAAGATATGTTTTACAAACTGTACTCATTATTAGGTAGAGACTTAAGTGCTGTGGATGATTTGATGTTATTTCCTTTCTTCCTAACTATCCATCATTACAATTTTCATTTTCTACACGTTTTATCCTTCAATATTTAATACTGCCTTTTATAATCTGATCTCGACGTCATTCAGGTTCGACTACAAGACATGAATAAAAGGCATTAAAAAGTAAGCAATGATTCGATCCAAAATAACGGCAAAGTCTTCGATTGCTCTTTCCAAAACATACACTGTTTCCAGCGTACATTTTCAACTCATTGTGTTTTTTCCACCTTACAATGTAACAATGGCAAAATAATTTTATTTTCTCTTTTCTCCTCTTTTTATCGCTAGTGGATGTAAAAGGATTTGAATAGTACAATTAAAATTTTAAAATTTGTTCGAAAGCTTTTTCGCTGACTCTCCTCTGGACCACCACGCCACATTAAGAAAAGATAAAGCAAGTGAGTTTTTATTAATAAGGAAGGCAAGATCAATGAAGCACGCTACTAATTTTGTTGGGTTAGGAAAAGAAACAGGGTTTTAAAAACCCTGTTACATCTGGTGACTGCTAGTTTTAAAATATTGAAGACCCTATAAAAATTTTTCGCTCTTTTTGTGAGTGCTTCAGGGTATAATTAATCTTCAATCTTTTATTTCCACTGTTCATTTCCATCCGTTTTTGCTTCAGCCACAACTTAGGTATGGATTTCCTGGTTACCAATATGCCGCTACTCTGCTCATTGACTAATAAGTGAAATTATATTATTTTCTCCGCTTCCCCTCGCGTGGAGCCGGACGTCCAGTGATGCTCTTGACAAAAGGTGTTTCAGTCCGCTTTTTTATTCAGTACCATTTTCTCAGATTAAAAAAAAGTTGAAACTGTATTTTCCTTAATTTTAAAAAAGAAATAGTTTTATTCTGTTAACTTCTTCTTTAGTACATCCTCTTACTTCGGAATATGTTTTACCTTCCATTTTCTGAATTCAATGTTAATTATTGTCTTCTTCTTTTTCTTTTTTCTCTCTTAATTCCTCGTCGAAACTTCCCCCTATACCCAGGCTGAATACAAGTAAACAAGTTCTTGGGGAAATCCAAAGTCTAAACTTTTGTTAAATGATTTTGTGTAACTGTACACATTTAAGAATGACTGAATCCAAACATACTTTTTGCACTTCCAATTATTCACTTTTTTATTTAAAGATTAGTGCTATTAAAACTACAGAGACATGAATTATAGGCATTAAAAAGTAAGCAATGATTCGATACAAAATAACGGCAAAGTTAAGATGAGATGTGAACTATATCATCAGGAATCTTTCGATCAACATTTGAAGAGGTATGGGCAAACAACATGCGGAATTTGTCGCGTGAAAGAAATATCTGTAAGGCTTAAATTTATCTAATAATATCATTTGAGTACTATATGAAATCTGGGCATTTAGGTGACATGTAAGGTAGAGGGTTGACACTTGAAAATTGCATCTGAGAGATATTTTCTTTTTCTCTTGCCACAAGACAGAAAGAGCACTTGAAAATTCTGAACTTTATGGACTCAGAGGAAGCCATAGATGTAAGAGCTTTATCATGTCATGAATCGTAAGCTTTTTCTGAGCTACGTTTGAGAGATACTTCACCCATCGTCAGGCTACTTAATTGAAGAATATCATTTCCATATATTTCTTTAATAATGTTGAAAATTCTGAGCTTTATGGACTCAGAGGAAGCCATAGAAGTAAGAGCTTTATCATGTCATGAGTCATAAGCTTTTTCTGAGCTACATTTTGAGAGATACTTCTCCCATCGTCTGGTTACTTAACTGAAGAATATCATCTCGATATGTTTCTCTAATAATCTTGAAAATTCTGAACTTTATAGACTCAGAGAAAGCCATAGATTTAAAAGCTATATCATGCCATGAGTCATAAGCTTTTTCTGAGCTACGTTTCGACAGATACTTCTACCATCGTCAGGTCTGATGCCTGACGATGAGAGAAGTATCTCTCGAAATGTATTTCGGAAAAAGCTTACGATTCATAACATGACAAAGCTCTTACAGAAAGAGCCCTGTTGTCATCGGTAAGGACGTTGCTTCATTATAGGCAAATGATATGGCTGAATTAATAATATATACCATTTTTAAGACGTCCAACTCTAAGAAAAAGGATTTTTCTACAAAATCAGTTGTTCTTCTTTACCAACAAATCTTCTTTATAATATTCATATTAACAACTCCATTTCCTACTTTAACTCTACAATCTGAACTATTCATGCTCCATTAATTAGAACACTTTACAGCCATATCCCTATCCTATGAAGAATTATAAATAATTATAATTACTATATTATTTACATTTTTAAAAACAGTGAGTATGAAACGACTTCATTGTTCAGCCTTTATAAAAAGCTTGTTAAATAAATGGAGTAGAAGTAGATTTGGTACAACTTTCATTTATCAATCTTTTAACTTTCGTTAAAAACTGAAGATTTTTCACTGGAGGGTGCAAACATCCTTTTTTACGACTCACGACATGATAAAGCCCTTACATCCATAGCTTCCTCTGAGTCCACAAAGTTCAGAATTTTCAAGATTTTATAGAGAAACATATAGAAATGATATTCTTTCAGTTAAGCAGCCTGACGATGGTAGAAGTATATCTCGAAACGTAGCTCAGAAAAAGCTAACGACTCAGGACATCATAAAACTTTTACATCTATGGCTTCCTCTGAGTCAATAAAGTTCAGAATTTTCAAGATCATTAGAGAAACACATAGAAATGATATTCTTCAGTTAAGTAACCTGACCATGGGAGAAGTATCTCTCAAAACGTAGCTCAGAAAACGCTAGAGACTCAGGTCATGATAAAACTCTTGCATCTATGGCTACCTCTGAGTCTATAAAGTTCAGAATTTTCAAAATTATTAGACAAACATATGGAGATGATATTCTTCAATCTTGTCAACGTCTGGAAAAGCCTGACAATGACAGGAGTATCTCTGGAAAAGTGGCTCGGAAAAAAGCTTATGACTTATGACATGATAAAGCTCTTGCTTCTATGGCTACCTTTGATACCATAAAGTTCAGAATTTTCACAACAAAAGCACGTAGGCATACACAAGCACAGGGATTGCAAGAATAAAACTTGAGAATCAGAGGCTGATTAAAATAGCTAAAATCTTAAAAATTATCAAAAGTTTTTGTTGTACTTTTTCAATTCAGCAAAATTGCTCCAATCAATATCACCGTTAATTAATTCATTCAATCAATGTTCAATCGATCAATATTTTCGATAATTATAGGGTTACTGATTCAAAAGGTCTGTTCTGTTCCATAACTCCATACAGTTATCTGAAAAGTTCTCACAGACTAACCACACTTAACAAAATGGAATTTAAGTTACAGAACTTTAGGGAAGACAAAGGAAGAATAGTCTCATAGCTTTACCATTTCTCAAAAAAAGAGATATTAATACAGAATTTAAACCAAGTGAAGAATAAGTAGAGACTATTGAGGTTTCTTTTCTTTTTGCTTTTTCTTGTTAGAAATCTCTTTTAATATTGTATTTCATTCTTGATACGGTCAAAGTTCGCACGTTTCTTCTCATAACACAGTCTGAAAGACCAACATAAATCTTACCCAAATATTATGGTCTTGGAAGCTAAGAATATAAATACTTCAAATTATAAACAATGGCTAACATTATCATAGTATGTAAGCTGTCATCTTTAACAGTCGACAAAGCGATTCCGTTTATCGGAAAATTACTGATTTGATCTTCGTATTCCCTGCACGGTATTTTTGAGCTATTTAGTGTTAACGGTCATAGATATTAATACTTTACATTTTTCGTGTGTTCATTGTTGCAATGTTTTGCCTTGCACTTAAGTTCAATTCCATGTCTTTTAGAAGTAGAGTTAAACCAGATCGAAAATCATTTCTATCAGGCGCAGTGAGGTAAACTTCCAAGAGATGTGAAAAGGGGAACCACAGACATTCAGACGATTTGAATTACAACTGAACTCAGACATTTTTATCAAGTTTCAAAAGGCATTTTGAAACATTTTTGAAAAGATGTCTAGGAATACATTGATGAGCTTCAATAATATCTTTTGAAGTTTAATTAATTGGTTTCCTTTCTAGAAATAATGCTATCAAATGGATCCTAATCAGGAATCAGAGCTCTTTACTCAATCAGATTGGATTCGTCCATTTGTTTAACGCTAACTTATCTTAAGGTCATATAACTTATTTCAACTTTTCGTGAAGATTATTATTATCACGTTTGTTGACCTTGAATATTATTTTATTTTTATTGAATGAAAAAATAAAAAATTTTTTTATCCCACAAAAATTTATAAATTCAAATTGATTGTTTTTGATTTTGATAAAACATTATTAAAATGATCGTTCAAATTGAGTTATATCAAACTGAATCAAAGTTTAATGTCTTTTGGTCACGATGACTCNAATATATATCAATATATATCAATATATATCAATATATATCAATACTGTTTATACAGGATAACCAATTCAAAAATTTTAGAAATATATGCATATTTACAAAAACTTCAGTTGTCAAATGGGTCCTGTTTTAAACTTAAAAGGAAAATAACAAAAAAGTATTTGAGAAATCTGATTTATTCACAGATTCGAAATCTGAAAAATTTAAAACCTCGATCGATCCACTGAAGTTTAACTTGGAAGATTGAATGTGATTTGCTAAACCTGCCTGAAAGTTTGGACTGTTGTCAGTTTAATTTGTACCTAGAAGCTAAAATTAGATATATACAATAATATAAAATCATTCTTTATTTAGATAGAAACTTTAAAAACTTTGTCAAATATGTGTGTAGAACTGGATTCGAACCAACCCCTGTGGGTTACATGGTCACATAATTCACTATTTGAGCTATCAGGGCTCGTTTTTAACCAGATAATTTTTGCAACTTTATCTTGCACTTAAGTGCGCCATTTTTTAATCAAGACCCTGTCGTTGGACGTCCTATCACAATCACACATAGGGGACTACTCCTCCCACCTAACGACGACCCCCGGCTCCACCCAATCCCAACAGCAGGAACGTCAGGTAAAATTGTAAACGACAGGTATAAAATACTGCTGTAAAATAATTTCCCTCTTACTGTTGGATCAGATGTTATAAATATTTTTCTGACAATAGAAGGATACATGGGTAGAGATGATCGGATATTGTTAAATAATGAAACGTATCCTTGTGCCAAACTGGATTTACACTAGTGCCTGTGGATATCCTGGGCACATTTCCTAACACTCGAACGTTTTTGCTACCATTTCATTAACTGATGTGTGTTGCTCTTTCTTCAAGTCCTTATCGTTGGGCACCTCGTCCCGACTACACCTACAGACCTCAGCCTTCTATAGACCCAACGAGTTTCTTTTAAATATCAGATCAGTTGATCCTAATATTCCTATGCTTTACCAACATAATAGCCATGGTAGCATCCTGGGAAACGAAAATCAATTCTGAGTGTTTTAATAATTTGGCTCTGTCATACGACACAGAGAGCACAGGTCTCAAAAATGGTGAGGTAAAGGAAGAGCGCCGATAGCTGAAGCTGTAAAGCATGCGACAATGATATCCATAAGCACTGGTTCCAATTCAGTTCCTGCCCTGTCCTGTTTGAAGCCTCCAGTTGGCCATCTAGCCACCAGGGAGGTGCATTGTTGAACACAAATTTCTCATTTTTCTACAATCATAAAATGATAGAAATAGAAGCTGTCTGTGAGGTAAACTGTCTGTGGGGTACAATATACAAGATGATAGTACAACCAGAGAAGAGCTGTACTGGTGCATGCGAGACAAGGAGAGTAGTGGAATTCCTTTGCGAAAAAGGAATTGGACCAAGGATGAAGGGTAAAATATACAAGATGGTAGTGCAACTCTCCAGGACAACAAGAGACTGAAAGTGGCAGAGATAAAAGTATTTTTAGATGGGCATGTGGACATACGTTACGAGATCTCGTGAGGCATGATAATGTTAGAGAGAGGATGGGTGTTCAGAACATCACAGAGAGATGCAGAAGAGCAAGGTTGAGATGGTTCATGCATGTTAAATGGCAGGAAAAGAACGATGTCTGCCGGAGAATAATGGAGATAGCACCACCTGGTAGGATAAGAATAGAATGTCCCAAGCTTAGATGGATGGAATGCACTGGGAAGGACATGAAGGGAGTTGTGGCAGAAAAAGATGACGGTCTGGATCGAACATCTTGGAGGAGATGGGCTGCTCCTGCAACCCAACGCTGAAAGTGGGATAAAGCTAAAGAAGGAAGACCTACAAGTAACTGTCTGTGAGATAACCTGCATCATTAGCATAATTTTTCATTTAAAAAATTAAAGCAAAGAGTGTTTATATAGTATTCGGCCGTCTTTTGCTTGGGTGGACCATTGATGGTTTAAAGTAAAAAGGAGATTTTATCGTAAGCAATCAAAAACCGCGATATTTGTTGTAAAATAGAATCAACCATTTTAATCAAAATATTTTTAAAAATTATTGAAGCTAATTTTTAGAAGATTATGCTTTTTAAAGCATGCATAAAATTCTTTATAGCAAATTCTTAAATTTTCAGTTTTTAATTTAAAAGTATGGTATTTTTCGAACGTTTTATTTCGAAAATTAGAAAAGCGTAATATATGGCTTAGAAAACCAAAAATTATGACCGAGAAAAGGTTAGTTGTTAAAACTTTTCTGTTTTTCGTTATTTATTGATTCATAATATCTTTTTAGCTGCATCATCCTAAACAAGGGTTTTTGTCTCTCCAGCCCTAATGACCTTTGATCATCACGCTCCTGATTATATCACTATCTCTACCCTGCCTTCTTCCAATTCTACCTCCGAAGACATGTTGAAACTCAATAATTTGCCACTTATAAAGGAGAAATAAACTGAACTTAATATTTTCAGGGACGTGCCCCGGGGTTCCAGAAGAGAACCTTTTGCTTGGTAATCCCCCGGAGCTTACTGCACTTAACTAATCAAATGTATTCTAACTAAATAAAATACATATGGACACCTCTGTGATTTTAGAGCAAGGAGTACAATCTTAATGCTGATTTAAACTCTGATCCAATCAAAGAGACAATATTAGACTATATTCCTTTTGGGCCAAGTGTGTTTAAGTCATTCAAAAAACTCAGGAATATAAAAGAATGTCTGCGTCTTAGAACTGACCAGGCTTTCAAATCAAGCGGCTAACTCGGCATAATCTTTCCCTTAAAAGACGCTTTTCTGTTCCTTTGTCGACATAAAAAAATCTTACTCAGAGTTATCAAAAAATGCTATAGTTACCCTTTTAAAACCTGCACTTGAAAAATAGCAGAGATTAAATAATTCATTATGGCCTAGAACACCTGGCATATATTTTAAGTAACATGATTTGAGAGGAAAATCTGTTTGTAACAGCAGACTTAAACTACAGTCAGGAACCACAAGAATCAGAATTTCTATAGCTTTAAAAGTTCTTTCGAGAAAACACAAATTCGATCTAATTAGAAGAAGATTGTAGACAAAACAAGACGAACGGATGAAGATATTATATCAACTGATAAAGTTTCTCACATCTAAAAGAATCAAAATGAGGATTTTGAATTAAAAAGATAATCTAATAGAGTCATTTTATCAAGAAAAAATGATACTATGAAAATCGAAAACTGTAGTTTAAGCTGTTGGCCCGCGTCTATAGGTTTGAAGAGCTTTGTTCAAAAGTCCAGCTGATTCTATTCACTCTATCAAAGAGCGGAAATAGTTTCTTGCATACTATGATTCAGAGAGCATATTTCTTGATAAGATGAACTGGTCAAGTCTATTTACTTGATAAGTTCATTAATTACACAAAAATCAGGTTAATATTCCCTAGATACAACAAATCGATAAATTTTTCAAAGGAAAAATGTGTAGTGAAAATTCACGATTTTATTCGTCGATAATTCAAGTAATAAATTGAATGTATTTGATCATTTATTTCTGAAACTTAACAATTTACAACAAAATATATTTTAACTCGTTTTTTACATCACACGAATTTTAAAATAATTTTTATAGCATTGACCGAAATTTTTTTTAACCTGGAGTGATGGCTTGCTTTCCCACTCCACTCTATATATCAATTTAACATTAACTCTGCCCATTTCGTGTTGGCTTTCCTCTTTGTAAACAAGAGTACAGATTTTATGGATAAACATAATGAAACAATGCAAATAAATTTAATTTATTAAATGATATTATTCGTTAATGAAAAATTATAATTCTTATCTTAAACAAAGGTAACCCAAACCAGATGTATCACCCCTTTTTTTCTCACATTTTCTAGAACGTAGAGCTCAATTTTTCTATAGCCCTTTACAAAATGCAGTTTATTGGGTACCTATCCACTTCTTAAAAAGGCTAGATTTTTTATTTATTAACAATATCACTTAAGATCAATGTCACTGGATCAAGGTACATAGCACCCTGCACCCTACATAGCACCCTGACTCCTTTTAACCATTCTAAGGTATTAGTCTCATTCCCAAGAGTTCATTCCTATTCACATATAGTTTTCTCTCAAAGATCAGTTGTTCAACATCGCCCTATTTGGTTTCTTGAGCATTCAAAATGAGTAGAACTACGCCTACACTGTCATTTGTTATTCTACTCAAGTACCCTCATTCACTTAACCCTAGATCTCATTTTAGAAACGTTTGCCAAGCTTGTTGAATTACTTCCTTCCCATCCTAGGTTTATAAGACTGAGCTCACAATATTAATTTACGTCAATTCGTCCCAGAAATTCTCAAAGTTTTTTTCTTTTCTATCTACCTCTGGTGTCCTTTCATTCCATCTGCATGCCAGAGTACTATGGTGCTAGCACGGTTTCGATTATTTTTTGCCTTGCATTCCAGCAAGACTAAAAAATTATTTGACTTTTCTAACTGGGGTAAGGCTATTTCCTATGACCCCTAAGTAAGTTGAGAACATTTTCAAAGACCTTAACTCTGACAAACAAATTTTACAAGCCCAAATAATCCAATTTTGCCGTTTTTTACTGAAAATTGTATTTTGAAACACCATATAGTTACCTATATATTTGCTCTTTAAAGTGTTAGACTGACCCCAAATTCGAAACCCTAAATAATTATCTTTTTATCCCCCAATATACCAGATCCCAAACATATATACTTGCCGTCAATTTTAGATCCCAAATCTTGTTTTTCACTTCACAGAATATCAGCCTCTATACATGTATATTCACCGTCAGATTAAGACCTAATATATTTTCTTAGTCCCAAAGTTATCAGACCCTATATATATGATTACCCCCGACAGAAAAGTAGATGCATTTCCCCTGGGTGTCTCACAAATAACAGGTAGTGTGGTTTATGATATTTCTCCTCCAAAAAAGCGTAAATTTGTGTCTTTTAAAGTGAATTATTTTCAATTGTTCACAGTGTGTTACTGCTTAATATGGTCCATCATAGAAGTTGATGCTTTACATAATAAATTTTAAAACTTCTCCCATCGTATTTATTTATTTATTTTTTATTTATT
>RDPX01000709.1:37649-53269 GCA_003991215.1 Morbakka virulenta | reverse complement strand
TAATAAAAGAGTGGTATTTGTAATAAAAGAGTGGTACTTATAATAAAAGAGTGGTATTTGTAATAAAAGAGTGGTACTTATAATAAAAGAGTGGTACTTATAATAAAAGAGTGGTACTTATAATACAAGAGTGGTGCTTATAATAAAAGAGTGTTACTTATAATAAAAGAGTAGTATTTATAATACAAGAGTGGTATTTGTAATAAAAGAGTGGTATTTGTAATAAAAGAGTGGTACTTATAATAAAAGAGTGGTATTTGTAATAAAAGAGTGGTACTTATAATAAAAGAGTGGTATTTGTAATAAAAGAGTGGTATTTGTAATAAAAGAGTGGTACTTATAATAAAAGAGTGGTATTTGTAATAAAAGAGTAGTATTTATAATAAAAGAGTGGTACTTATAATAAAAGAGTAGTACTTATAATACAAGAGTGGTGCTTATAATAAAAGAGTGGTACTTATAATAAAAGAGTAGTATTTATAATACAAGAGTGGTATTTGTAATAAAAGAGTGGTACTTATAATATAAGAGTGGTATTTGTAATAAAAGAGTGGTACTTATAATAAAAGAGTGGTATTTCTTACAAAAGGTTGCTACTTATTACAAAAGAGTGACAGTAATGCTAAGGATTGCATATATTTTAAGAGGGTGACTCTCAGCTAAGACTGAGTGTATATTTGAGGGACACAAATAAATTGTCATCGCATATCTCCTGCTGTTCTTAGATTTCTACTGTAGCGTTTATTGATAGATTCTTTGATAGTAAAATTGATAATAAAATAAACAAAATGTGCAACATATATATATATATATATGTTGCATTGTATATATATTATATATATAATATCTGTTACCCCATTTTATTATCATTATTACATTTTTTTAATTTCTTTCTTACATCAACTTTTTATATTGTATATATACATATATATTTATTTATAACCTCAGAGTTGAATGTATCTATTTGTACGTGTTGCTGTAAGCCATACGTCTAACAATATGACGATATTCTAATACTTGAAAGAGAACGACGCTAGGAGAGCATACGATCGATCTATTCACAAAGTCAGGCCACTAACTAATATCCCCTTTTATAATTAACTTAATTTGTAATAAAATGTTATGTGCTCATAATAGAACTTTTTCAGGAGCAAATGAACTATACCAAGCTATTTAGCACATTTCGTTTGCGAGGTCATACACATTCAGTGTTCACTTACTGTCTTTTTGATATGTTTGATTCGCTGAATTAACCTAATACGATTAGATTTAGTATTAAAACACAGAAAGACGAAACACAGGATTAATAGCGGCAAAAAGCAAAAGCTAGGCTCCTATCGTTCCGAACAAGAAAGTACGTTATTAAAGTTACATAGCATGATTCGTAATAAACAGAAATAGGTTAATGTCAAGGATCCATTTGAACTTTCATTTTAAAAAAACACGAGAGAGCTTTGATTTGCTTTGGCTATTTAAAAGTTCCTTCTGTCTGCACTAAGAAAAGAACAACCGACTCCCTGCTAGCATTTACTAACAGGGTGGTGTCTAGCTAGTACTAAATGCGTCCTCAATATCTTGAGACAATTAGAGTTTGTCTTAACCACATAATTAGTGCGTGCCTTCACAACTATTACGGGCGGGAGTTTGGCTTTGCTTATTACAAGACCGCTGTGACAATTCTTAAAGGTTTAATACATAGCAAAGAGCGTTGTTTCTTCTTTAATTTTTTTTCTTTCATAATAAGATAATAAAATAAGAATAGAAATATATTAACGGGTATTGTAAGATAAACCACATTTGTTTTAATGTTTTGTAAAAAATTTTGTTTTATCGTAGAGTTATATATCATAATGTAAAATAGTCTTGATGGTCAGAGAGGGAGAATTCCTACAAAAATAAACAGTTTGTTTACAAATAAAGCATTTATTTAAGTCACGAAATAAACGCAGGTCAGAGGAGAGAAATTGGTAAAATAATAGCAGCTGTTAGGGTTA
The DNA here is from genome assembly GCA_003991215.1 of Morbakka virulenta. Lineage (NCBI taxonomy): Eukaryota > Metazoa > Cnidaria > Cubozoa > Carybdeida > Carukiidae > Morbakka > Morbakka virulenta. The sequence goes on along the minus strand of RDPX01000709.1, from coordinate 51,275 downwards.
ACAGGAAAGTACATTCATAAATTACACACACACAAACATACACACATACACACATACACACATACACACATACACACATACACACATACACACATACACACATACACACATACACACATACACACATACACACATACACACATACACACATACACACATACACACATACACACATACACACATACACACATACACACATACACACATACACACATACACACATACACACATACACACATACACACATACACACATACACACATACACACATACACACATACACACATACACACATACACACATACACACATACACACATACACACATACACACATACACACATACACACATACACACATACACACATACACACATACACACATACACACATACACACATACACACATACACACATACACACATACACACATACACACATACACACATACACACATACACACATACACACATACACACATACACACATACACACATACACACATACACACATACACACATACACACATACACACATACACACATACACACATACACACATACACACATACACACATACACACATACACACATACACACATACACACATACACACATACACACATACACACATACACACATACACACATACACACATACACACATACACACATACACACATACACACATACACACATACACACATACACACATACACACATACACACATACGCACATACGCACACACATTAAATAAGCTAATAAAATCAGGAATTTCAGATGCATTTCAAAGATGAAATTTTAGTGCAAAATATATGAATATATTCAGTACGTATTGATTAGATTCATTGGTAAATGTTTATCTGAATTTTCAGTGAAAATGAATTTAGGATCTTAGACGTTGGGAACTGTTGCAGTTTTTAGCTGGCTCTCAAACTGTTTCTGTCATCTCAAACTCTCATGAAGTCCATTCTACTTACACTATGTCTTCTCAATAATAGCACCCCTGTTAAACGTGGGGCCGATGATTCCTTTCAAAGTTATCCATTCATCAACCTGAACAGATGGGACAGAACGGGTAAAGATAAAAGGCAGGCAGTGCAACAAAATAGGCAAGACGTACCAATCACTTTCCAAAGTCCCCCCGTTGGAGGGCGCTCCCTCTTGGTTAATCGAGAATTGGTTTCCCAGTATGTCGTTACCACAGATCCTGCAGGCAGGGACCCAAAACTACAAACCCGACCAAGAAGGAACAAGGAGATCTTCGCCAAAAGGCAGAGGAGCGTTGCTGTTCACACTAAGATTTGTTTCGAAATTATCAAGGGTTCAGTGTCAGAACCCAGTATCTAGCATTTTTGGCATTTTTTTACTTTTTGGTGTCCGATGGTAGATACTGCCATTGTCTTTCATGTGTGAATAACTGCATTTAGTCCAGTAACCAATATTTATTGATTTATTGATTGGAACCAAAATCAAGTACTGAATGTTGTGTAAAAGTTACTCCAGGCCAAACGCTCAAAACTTTCCCTCAAAAATTAGCCTAAACAAGATACTTGATTCTGGCACTGAACTCTCGCTATTTGAGCTGAAAAACTACGTTGCACACTGTATTTCTCAACCATGTTTATTCTCACCCTTTCCTGAAAGAGATGTTACATCTCAAGAGATACAGATGCTACAAGCCCAGTTAGGCAGTTGTGCAAGGTGCAAGATTGCCTGTGCAAGGGCACTGATACAAAGTGCAAGATTGCCTGGCTTTTATCAATTAATTGAGAAGAATATCAGTAGCTCAATCAAATTCCAATTTATGGTTTTTCTTTGGAAACGAGGCATAAAAAGTGTAAATAATATTTAGCGGGAAGTCTGAATTGTTGCACACGTGTATTTTTTCCTGAAAAAACTTGATATGACCATGTACAACAGCTATTCGGACTCAAAGTCACTTTCGAGAAGTAGCTTCCCAGCGAAGCTGTTTCAAACAAAAATAAGACTTACATTAGCAGGGAAGATGGAACTGTATTGGAGGAGCATATTAAGTCTTGACCATTTGATAAGGTCGATAAAAAGAGACCAAGAATTTTGTAAGCATATCTTCCTTATGGTATTTCCATTTAATGCAGATTTTGTAGGAAGGAGGGTACTGAGTTATAAAGTACCCGACAGAAGGCGAAGAGGGAGGCGGAAAAGGTGGAAGGATGTGATTGACAAAGATATGGAGACTGTTGATGCAAGGGATGCTGATGTGACGAACAGAATAGGCAGGAGATGGCTGATCCGCTGTGGGGACCTCTAACGGGATATACCCGAAAGACAAAGAAGAAGAAGAAGTCCCTCCTTCGGCTGATTTCCAGGCTGGGTTGCGACAGTGACAAGTTTTCAGATGTCTATTAATGTGAGCTATTGTATCGGTCTCTTTCGAATTGATTTAGGTTATAATCTTGGTCATCGACCGTTTTTTCATTTCTAAAAAACATTTACCACTTCAGTCTTATCTTAATCTATTCATTTTTATCTTGTCTTCCTTGTACCATCTACTAATGATGAAGAGAAATCTGATATTCGGTAAGCGTGAATCTCAAATAATGATCCTGCAACTATCTATTTATTTATTGCATCCAGCTACTTGGTATTGACAGCTACATATTTTGGTCATGACAATTACTTTGGCAAGGCATTCAATGTATTTTTACATTTTCAATCTACTCATTGATTTCCATCTTCTAAAATGTTAGCTTTTACCTTTTAAATTGGAGTGAGGTAAGTATTCATTATAAACTGGAATAATCTATTTCAATGCTGATTTGCCATTAGGTAAGTACAGGAAATAGTTGTTATTATATAAAATGTATTGATTAGAATATTAATTGAGCATTTAATTAAACAGTACAGTAGATAGCAATATTTGGATATTTTCATCACTATCATTTAAATGTTGAGCCTTCAATAAGTTTTTCAATTCACTTATTAAGTTTACTTTCTGTAATGGTGATTTATGATTCACAGTTCACGATCCACATTCCACAGTGCAAGACCCATAATCCACGTTTCACATTCCTCTATCCATGACCAAGGATCCACGACATATGATCCAAGGTGCACGATTCATGATCTATGATCTATCATCTATCATCTATCATCTCTCATCTCTCATCTATCATCTATCATCTATCATCTATATGATATGATCTATGATCTATGATCTATGATCTATGATCTATGATCTATGATCTATGATCTATGATCTATGATCTATGATCTATGATCTATGATCTATGATCTATGATCTATGATCTATGATCTATGATCGATGATCCATGATCCATGATCCGTGATCCGTGATCCGTGATCCGTGATCCGTGATCCGTGATCGGTGATCCGTGATCCGTGATCCGTGATCCGTGATCCGTGATCCGTGATCCGTGATCCGTGATCCGTGATCCGTGATCCGTGATCCGTGATCCGTGATCCGTGATCCGTGATCCGTGATCCGTGATCCGTGATCCGTGATCCGTGATCCGTGATCCGTGATCCGTGATCCGTGATCCGTGATCCGTGATCCGTGATCCGTGATCCGTGATCCGTGATCCGTGATCCGTGATCCGTGATCCGTGATCCGTGATCCGTGATCCGTGATCCGTGATCCGTGATCCGTGATCCGTGATCCGTGATGTGTGATGTGTGATGTGTGATGTGTGATAGTTGGATGCCCTTCTTGATGATAACCAATGGCTTTTTCTTTCAGAAAGTTCTAAATTCTACTCGCCCGCTTGGGAGTATCGAACCGGAAACTTCTTGGTTACTGTGCAACTGCACAAACCATTAAGCCACGGCTCCTCTATTTTAACATGTGTAACACGTATTTTAATAGCAAAAACATTTACATGTTAGAAAAGCTGTTAACTTTGGGTACATGCCGGTATTTATTATCATAATGTTATTTTTAAAATATAATTATTGAAGGGCTGATTATTTTTGTTGTTTTTACAATATAAATGAAACAATCTAAACCAAAAACAAAACGTATGAAGGCTAAAAGTTTAGCCTTCACTGCTAGTCGTTTATCTTATTTTGAATGTATCCCTTCTTTGTTGTTGTTATTATTGATATGCATATCATTGGTTTAAGGTGATTTTTTTTCGCTAAAAATTAATTTTTTGCCCAGACAAGGGAATTCGAAGACTGGACGTCGTAGAGTGGATGGCTAACTTGTAGTTTAGAGATACAGCTCCGCTTTTACAGTGGTTTACAAACTCTAGAAAACGCTTTACAATGTAACATTGCAGACAAAATTAAATGGTGAGATTTTTAAGAAATTTTTAAATGTCAAGACGGGCGATCCTATTGCTGATATATTTATGAAAAAATAGGGGAAAATCTGTTGATTTGACAACATTTTTCTCTCCACTGTTTAACGAAATATTTAAAAGCAGACCTTCATTGTGTCCTCTTGACGGTGAGACAAATTGTTGGATTTTACAAGATCTTGTTGTGGTTTTTTTTAGAGCTTCTTTCGTTAATTTTCATTTATTTTGATGTAGATGCATCCTTCCAACAGCCCTGCATTGGAAAAATCATGAAATGTCCTTGTTAGATGCTCTTCTGAGACCAAAATTCCTTTTTATCTTCTGGAAATTAAATCCGGAATCTTTTTGTTTCTTTGCGACTGGGCTAACTAGTAAACCCAGATTCAAAGTGGGAAATACATTGAAAATAACAAAGCTGAATTACGTACAATTTTGAAAAGAGAGCCTGAGATATGGAGTATGTCCTCCGATTTTTGATTGGAAGAGACGTAATCCCTTTGCAACTGCAGTCGATACAAATTATTCCTGATCGGGTCAAGCCAGTAGTATATAAAGAGATACATAGCCTAATGTAGCTACAGAAATAGACATAAATATGTCGATATAGATATATGTATAGTTACAGTTATAAGTATAGCTATATATGTAAAGATAGATAGAAAACTACACAGAGAGATAGAATGACAGAGAGAGAGAAAGAGAAAGAGGGGGAAGAGAGAGGGAGTAGAGAGAAGAGAGAGAGAGAAGAGGGGGATGGAGGAAGAGGTAGAGGTAGAGCTATAGATAGAGACATAAAAAGAATTTGATTGCATTTTTCTTCTGCGGTAGAGGAAACATGTTTTCACTACCCTTTGAAAGGGTATTTTTATAAGTACACACCCTGTAAAGTGTTATCTTTTTGGATTTTGATTTTAAATCTTATCACAGATAAATGAAGTAAATGACCCATTTTTATCTGTGCTATGTTAATAATAATATTATACATTCTACTTCTTACTTTAACCGTCAATAATTTTAAAAGAGCATAAAGTAGAAAATGGGATTGTATCGGAAGGCTTTAGGCTACTGTGGGTTTTTCCCCTACAAAGAGATGAACATTGGCTACAGCATCATTGACCGGATATCGTTTTTGAAAATTAAAAATGTTCGATCGTGTTTCTTGATTCATTTTTCCTGTCAGCTCGATACCAAGATTGAAAGGAGAAAAGAGCAAAAAGTTGAGGTATCTTGAAAATTCTGAACTTTATGGACTCAGAGGAAGCCATAGATGCAAGAGCTTTATCAAGACTTAAAGAGAGAGATCAAGTGGCTATGGAGTTTTGTGGAATTTTCTGATACAATATGACAGAAAAGTGACGGCGAGAAGACCAGGCATGGTCGTAATAGATAAGAATCAAAAAATGAGTTCAGTTCAGACCTTTAAGAGATGAGATTGCTTGGCTGTGGAAGACGGAGAAGGTTGAAGTTATCCCTGTGATCGTGGGCACTTTGGGAACGGTCTCGGTAATTTTTGACAGCCCTGTAATGCAAATTGGAATAACGATGAATGTAAAACCCGCTCAAAATACTGTACTATTAGCTATTACAGTTGGTCTTCGGGCATTAAAGCTGCAGGTAAAAGGGTTGTGATTCCTTAGAAAGTAGATATTATTCGGGATCACATCAATAACAACCGAAGCAAATGAGAACTAAAGCCTTGCGAGAAAACGTATCAAACAAATGTAAGAAGTCAACTATATATGTAAGTATAGGCAATAGAAATGAAATATAATTGTTACACTACTCTGTTTGAGGAAACAGTACAAAAAGATTGACATCCTTTTATACCGCGAATGAATGTATGGATTAGTATTTTCTGGTATGTGGGCATCAACACTCGATGCATAATGATTCATTGCATCAGGTTTCAGAGCATCCCATTTGATATGATATGAAATGATATATAATATATGATATATGATATATGATATATGATATATGATATATGATATATGATATATGATATATGATATATGATATATGATATATGATATATGATATATGATATATGATATATGATATATGATATATGATATATGATATATGATATATGATATATGATATATGATATATGATATATGATATATGATATATGATATATGATATATGATATATGATATATGATATATGATATATGATATATGATATATGATATATGATATATGATATATGATATATGATATATGATATATGATATATGATATATGATATATGATATATGATATATGATATATGATATATGATATATGATATATGATATATGATATATGATATATGATATATGATATATGATATATGATATATGATATATGATATATGATATATGATATATGATATATGATAAATGATATATGATATATGATATATGATATATATTGAACGACAAAAATAATCAACAAATCATAATCTAGAACTGTCAGTTTCATGTTTTCACAATCTTCAGCTAAACATTTTGTTTAACTGGAAAAAATTGGAAAAATGTGAATGTGAAAAAGGGAAAATGTGAATGATGAAAAAGTTTAAAAGTGTATGAAGAGGGGGAAAGGTGTATGCGAAAAAGTTGAGCATGCTCATGCTTCAAAGAAAGAAGGCTACAGTGCAAGCAGTGGCATTTTTGTCCGGAATCACACCGTATTGTCATAAGGGACCACATCATGCAACAAAAAACTCAGTATTAATGCAATATGTGGTAGTAAGAAGAAGAGATTATCTTAAAGCATTATGGTTTTAAAGCACCATAAAAGGTGTTTAAAGGTGTTAATATATCCTGTATAATATGAGATAACTTTGGCATTGATTATTATGAAGACATGTGCAATGCATAACATATTGTATAATAATTATTTAATTTTATCACGTATTTCATTATTATATATTCATATTCAATATATTTTTGTGTCAAATTTTACGGAAGGCGTACATATTTAGTTTTTTTCTTAAGAGTATGTCTTTTTATTGGAAATAACTAGTACAGGCATGAAATCTGTTTTTTGACTTGAATTCTTGGAATGGATTGTGAGATCCTTGATTTGAGTAGTGGAATTGAAAAGCAGGAAAGTTGCAAGAATTGAATTTTTTCCTCGTGCAGCTATTAACAGACATTGATTGTTATGAATATTCAAAAAGGATGACGCTGTTCTTTTTATCTGGTTTTCTCATTTTCTTGTGTCTTTTTTGGTGACTTTAACAGAGACAAACGAGGGAGGCTTCCTATAGTCGTTTTTTAATAGGCTTTGAAAAGATCATAATTCAATATACAGGATATTAGAGAACAAAGGACTTAAAGGTACAAGGTACAGATAACATTGAGTTAAGTAAAACATCACGTCCAGTCAGGCGTCAAAATATGTTTACATCAAAGCCTGGATGTAATAAATTTGACGCCAGCATGCACTGGATTACAGAGAAGGCACTCTGTGATGAGATGAGTTCATTCCAAGGAAACGTGATCTTTGACTAACCTGCAACTTAATCACATTCATAAAAAACCTGTTCAGTTATGTCCTAAAGATTTAATAGATGAATGCAAAAACGTGAGACCAAACACTTAGAAGAAATTATAATGATAATAAGTATATCGTGAAGAATTTTTCTGATGTCCCTTTCCCTATCCCGATAAACTACACGATTGCACACAATAATAATAATAATAATAATAATAATAATTCGTCCTGGGTATGACGATAAACTGCACCCGGTTGTGGAGTTTCGACGTGGGCGAATGAGGTTACCCTTTGCCACAACTACCTCCAGGTCACCATTGGGCAAGGTGTAGTACCTGTTAGCCCACTCCGAAACCTTGAAATACCGGGTTGACGTCCGGCGGAGTTAAGTTTGTCTCACGGGCAGGCGAAGCGCTCTTGAGCCTTGGTTGGCAATCGTCTAGAGATGGTGTCTCGATAAAAATACCGGTGGTTGTGTAACCTAAAAATCACTAAACTTCTTATGAATGAAATGTCCAATCAAAGTATTGAGAATAACGGCGTGAATGGGACTGGAACTCAAGGTGAAGGGCCCACGCCCGGCAGGTGTTTCTCGGCACAGCAGCGAGAACCCGGTCGTCATCCTTTTACTGCTAGAAAGAAATGGAGTAAAGAAATCAACAAAGTCATTATGGAGTGCTTCTATAGAAGTAATCCATTTGATGAGAACGGTAAACCTATTAGAGGGTACAGACAACGCATGTTTAGAGAATGGAGGGAAAGAGGAATGTTTGAAACAACGGAGCAGCGAATATGTGACCAAGCAAGAACAATTAGGAAAAATGGATTGTTGTCAGAACTTGAGTTGGAGGAAATAGAAAGAAGGGTGAATGTTGAAGTTTTTGGAAATAAAGGAGAAATTCAGGTAAAAGAAGAAGAAACCAATAGTGAATTGGATGATCCAATTGGGGAGGCAAGAGATGGGGTGGAGCCAAGGCAAGATGTTGTTGAAAATGACTTCGACACGGAGGAGAGATTGACACAAGCAAGTGATGAAACAAAAGGTATTGTGGAAAGGCTAAAAGCGATACTAGTAGAAGGAAAGAAAAGTGATGGAATCATGTTCAAAAAATTAGATAGAAAAGCTCTCAAAATTCAGGTTGAGAAAGTAAATGAAGCAATGAAGTACACGAAGTGCAGGAACATCACAGAAACGAACAATCTGATCATAGCTGGAAGTGTATGGGTCGCAGAGAAATTTGGATTGAAAACAGGTGTTCGACAGAAACGAAATGAACCAAGGTGGAAACGGAGAATAAAGGGTGACATAAGGAAATTGAGACAGGATGTTAATTTACTGGAAAGAGATCAGAAAGGACAGTTAGGTGTGAAGAAGACAAAGAAAATCAAACAACTAAATGAAAAGTACAGGGTCAACAGAAAGGGGATAAAAACTGTCATAGAAGAAATAAAACAGAGAATGGTGGCAAAAAGTGGAAAACTGAAGAGATACGAAGACAGAATTGAACAGTTTAGGCAAAATAGGATTTTTGGTTTGGATCAGAAGAAGTTCTACTACGAACTTAACAAATGTTCCAATTTTTCAAAGGCGGTACCGAATGCGGAAGAGTGTACAAAATTCTGGGGTGACATTTGGAGTGTGGAGAAGGAGCACAATAGAACTGCTATATGGCTAAAAGAGTTGAAGAAAGAAATAGATCGTGATATGAAACACACACAAGACACGGTGAAAATAAATGCTGAGAAAGTTAAAAAGCAAAGTAGGAAACTTCCGAATTGGAAAGCACCAGGACCAGATGGAGTGCAGGGATATTGGCTAAAACACTTCGCCGCTCTTCACGAAAGAATCGCATCCCAACTTGATGGTATGTTAAGAGAAGAGGAGGTCTTTCAATGGACAACACATGGTCGAACAGTGCTTTGTCAAAAAGATCCACAGAAAGGCACAGCGATTGATAATTATCGACCCATTACCTGCCTTCCACTAATGTGGAAACTTTTGACGGGTATTGTAGCAGATGAAATGTACCAGTATCTAGACGAGAGCAATATATTACCAGATGAACAGAAAGGATGTAGGCGAAGAAGCAGGGGCACCAAAGATCACCTGCTCATAGACAGAACCGTACTCAGAGATTGCAAGAAAAGGCGTACGAATCTGTCCATGTCTTGGATAGATTACCGAAAAGCCTATGATCTGGTCCCGCATAGTTGGATAAGCGAATGTTTGACGATGTTTGGAATAGCTGAGAATGTAAGGAACTTTCTTGGAAGAAGCATGAAACAGTGGAAGGTATCACTGACATCCAACGGGGAAGATCTTGGACAGGTTTTTGTGAAGAGGGGAATTTTCCAGGGAGATAGTCTATCACCACTATTATTTGTCCTTAGTATGATACCATTGTCACTGATATTGCGGAAAGTGAATGCGGCTTATGAATGGGGAAAGACGGAATACAAGGTCAACCATTTATTGTTTATGGACGACCTGAAGCTATACGCGAAAACTGAAGATCAGATGAGTATGCTTGTTAGAACCGTTCACATGTTCAGCAACGACATTGGTATGGAATTTGGGATGAAAAAGTGTGGCATTTTGACATTGAAACGAGGAATGATTATTAGAAGTGAAGGAATTAAGTTAGCTGATGGACAGACAATGAAAGAGGTTGGGGAGGAAGGGTACGCTTATCTAGGTATTGTGGAATTAGATAAAATCAAAGAAGCTGAAATGAAAGATGCAATTAGAAAGGAATACAAAAGAAGGGTAAGGCTGGTACTTAGATCAAAGTTGAATGGGAAAAATAAGGTTTCGGGGATCAACACATGGGCAGTGGCTATATTCCGGTATGTAGCGGGAATTATACAATGGAGAGAAAAGGAGCTTAAAGATTTAGACAGACAAACAAGGAAAACAATGACAATGCATGGTGCTTTTCATCCCAAGAGTGATACTGACAGGCTGTATGTGAAAAGAAAAGATGGGGGAAGAGGTCTTATAAGTATAGAACGATGTGTCAAAGAAGAGGAGAGTAGTCTGAAAGTGTACGTGGCCAAATCTAAAGAGAAACTTTTGAAGGGTGTAGCCGAATTCGAGAAATTAAATGCAACTGAACTGGAGGAGGCTAGAGATATTAAGGCAAGGAATGAAAACAAAGCAAAAGATACATGGAATGAAAAGAGAATGCATGGACAGTTTGTTAGAGACCTGACAGATGATGTAGATAAGGTGAAGACTTGGGAATGGTTGTCAAAATGTGATTTGAAGGTTGGTACAGAAGCCTTGATTTGTGCAGCACAAGAGCAATCCATCAGGACAAATTATGTGAAGTATCACATTGATAGAACGGCTGGAAGCCCCCTGTGTCGATTGTGTGGTCAAACAGGTGAAAGTATCCAACACATTGTAAGTGCATGCCAGAAATTAGCTCAGAAGGAGTACAAGAGGCGTCATGATAACGTAGCGAGAAAGATCCATTGGGATATATGCAAGAAAAGAGGACTGGAATGCAGTAAGAAATGGTACGAGCATACCCCTGAAGGAGTTTTGGAGAGTGACGATGTAAAGTTGTTGTGGGATGTAAATATCCAGTGTGATAATGTGATTGAAGCAAGAAGGCCAGATTTAGTCTTGGTAGAAAAGAAGGAACATACGGCAATAATCATTGACATAACAGTACCGGCGGATGCGAACGTGGCAGAGAAGGAGAAAAAAAAAGTAGAAAAGTATCAAGATCTGAAAAGAGAAATAAAAAGACTGTGGAAACTGAAGAAAGTAGAAGTTGTCCCTATTGCTATTGGAGCTCTGGGATCTGTGACCAAAGGATTTAAAAAGTGGGTTGAAAAGCTTGGGATTCACTGTAACTTAGGAGTACTTCAAAAGACAACGTTGCTGGGAACAGCCAGGATTTTGCGAAAAGTACTGGAGTTTTGAGAAAGAAAATGCTGGTAGCCCATGGTCATTTGTTATGACCCGCCTGTCAGCATAGAACTCGGAAATAAAAACAGCCAGACACAAAATGTGAAAAAAGATGATAATAATAATAATAATAATAATATGTTTCGTATGTCCTTTAGCATACATAACAACATGGCATTATGTGCCTACGTATTGTTGATTTTATCACCAAACAGGGCAATTGCAAATATCCAGTCTGAATTCATTGCTGCAGTACCAGACGTAGTGCTAGTACTAAGATATCTTTCTATGTATTGTCAGTTTCCAGGGTAGGAGTGGGGAGTGCTGTGGTCATGAGTTGTTGTCATACAACAACAACCGCTTGAGCAATGTACATTTTCTATTAAATTTTTATTTTAATTTGATTTGGTTTTATATTTTATCTCACTCTGGCTATAAGTACATGTGCCTGAATTCAACTTACCTGGCTTTTTGCTGGGCGCTGAATGTGGGGTTTTTGCCAATCCATCACTACATGGTGTGTAACCACTCGATTATAATAATAATAATAATAAGAAGAAGAAGACGAACAATAGTAATAATAATTGAATAACCCTTAGTTAAAATAACTAAAACGATAGTATCAATTTCAGAACTAGGCTTATATCTAGGCCACTCACTAGACTGTAATCTCATACTTAACCAGGATTTCGATAATGCTTACAAGAAAAGCAGTTCAAGATTAAAGTTGCTATCCAAACTACGTCATTATCTGAATCAAGAAGCAGCTATGAAAATATTTATGTCAACAATTTTGCCGATATTAACGTACATGCTATCTGTTAAATTGCATCTTACAAGTACACAATCACAGAAAATACTGTCCATTGAAAAGAGAGCTAAACGGATTATCGGGAAAAGTGTGGCATCCATTCAGAAAACGGTGAACGATGGCACAGTCAAGTTGGTTCGAAATTGTTTAAATGACAAAGTTTGTTGCAATTTCCAAAACTATTTCAAAGTACAAAATCACAGCATGAATACACGAAACAATTTGAAAAAACTAAAAAGCCAAAATGCAAATTAGAATTTGGGAAGAAATCATTTTATTACCTGGGAACGAGATATTTTAATGAAACTTTTTAACTTGTATATATGGAGAAATAAATTTATTTTTAATAGCTTTTTTCTTTTCATTTTTATTTTATTTTCAGTCAACTAATTTTTCATCCTCATTCCCAGGGCCTCCTCTCGGCTTTCCTGGCATTTTTGAATGTCAAGAAGTGAGAGAGAAACACTGGGGACGAGGTGTTTAAGTTATTTGATTTTCAGTTTTTAATTTTATATACTTTTCTCTGTAATAAGAGAAACCATGCTGACAGCAGTGCTTATTATATATTTATTGTAAACAACTGTATTGTATCATCATTTATAAAGATAGATATAATAATAATAATAATAATAATAATAATAAGTCAATTTGAAATTTGTGTACGTATAAGTGTGAGAAGAATTTTTCCACAGAGGATTAATCTCAAACAAAGCCCAGATTTTATCAGATGCAAGACTGGCCCCTAATGAATAAGACTCAATTTTGTTTGGGGTAATTATCTGGGGTTACATTTTCAAAGAGCAGCCATGAAAGAATATTTTTTGACACTATTCGCTAAAACGCCATACAAGTATGGATCTGACTTGATGGATCAACAACTCCATACAAGTATGGATCTGACTTGATGGATCAACAACTCCATACAAGTATGGATCTGACTTGATGGATCAACAACTCCATACAAGTATGGATCTCACTTGATGTATCAACAACTCCATACAAGTATGGATCTGACTTGATGGATCAACAACTCCATACAAGTATGGATCTGACTTGATGGATCAACAACTCCATACAAGTATGGATCTGACTTGATGGATCAACAACTACCAA
>RDPX01000709.1:23692-34107 GCA_003991215.1 Morbakka virulenta | reverse complement strand
ACTTGATGGATCAACAACGCCATACAAGGATGGGTCTGACGTGATGTATCAACACCTCCATACAAGTATGGATCTGACTTGATGGATCAACAACTGCATACAAGTATGGATCTGACTTGATGGATCAACAACTCCATACAAGTATGGATCTGACTTGATGGATCAACAACTCCATACAAGTATGGATCTGACTTGATGGATCAACAACTCCATACAAGTATCGATCTGACTTGATGGATCAACAACTGCATACAAGTATGGATCTGACTTGATGGATCAACAACTCCATACAAGTATGGATCTGACTTGATGGATCAACAACTCCATACAAGTTCCGATCGGACTTGATTGATCAACAACTCCATACAAGTATCGATCAGACTTGATGGATCAACAACTCCATACAAGTTCCGATCGGACTTGATGGATAAACAACTCCATACAAGTATTGATCTGACTTTGATGGATCAACAACTTCATACAAGTATCTATCTGACTTGATGGATCAACAACTCCATACAAGTATGGATCTGACTTGATGGATCAACAACTCCATACAAGTATCGATCGGACTTAATGGATCAACAATTCCATGCAAATATGGATCTGATAAAAATGATAGTTTGAATCTATGTAAATAACAACCGTACATTGGAATATCTTCTTTTGTTCAGTATGATTGATGTGTTTACTCTATTTATGATGTATATTACATCATCTTGCTCCAGAAGTGAAAAAATTACTTCGACTAAAAACAAATTACATAGATTTTTCAGAAAAATAACATTTACTATTATACAACGAAGTATCATTTTCTAAATAACGAGTTTACATTGGGGAAAATTCATTTACTTTATTGATAGGGAAGTGATCTTGCGATTTCTAAACAGCATCCCAGTTGTCATATAATTCCTGTTTTCGCTCGTTGTGATAAATCATTGTAATGATAGTGGTAGTATCTTTAAACACTGGATTGAAACACTATCAAACTCTGTCTTAGAGCCAAAGGTAATGAGTTTTTTGTCTAAATTTCTACTTTACTTTTTCAAAATACTTTTTTGATACTTTCAGCTATCATGGCCCTCAAACTGTTTCTGTCATCTCATCCGCTTCAGCTTTTGGATAGAGAAACTGAAAGGTACGCACGATACTCTATGTTTTCTTGTTCATTTCTTGGGTCTCATCCTGATTCCATTCAATCACTGCTGCCCTCTATCAAATACAGGCAACATCACAGATGGTATTTGCACACACAAGGTTTCTCAAATTCAACTTTGAGGTCAAAGGAAATAGAGAAAGAATAAACAGCTGTGAGGAAAATGAGTCAGATTGAAAAAATTCCTTTCCTGATATCAACATCCTCAGGAGTGTCATTGTTTGCTACTAATGTTTTCTTGCAATTTCCCATTGCCGAGGCCATAAGTTGACATATATTACCAGCGATTTTGAACATTTGAAGGATTTCTATTATTTACAAAGTTTTTCGGGGAACTGTATCATACCCTTTCTTGAAATCTATCCAAGTCATGCAGAGATTAGCTTTCCGGTCCGAGCAGTTTTTCAATAT
This sequence comes from Morbakka virulenta, assembly GCA_003991215.1. Classification (NCBI taxonomy): domain Eukaryota; kingdom Metazoa; phylum Cnidaria; class Cubozoa; order Carybdeida; family Carukiidae; genus Morbakka; species Morbakka virulenta. The sequence goes on along the minus strand of RDPX01000709.1, from coordinate 32,540 downwards.
GACCTTATCGATGGCTACATAGTCTTTGGTACCTTAACTCCTTTTTGACAGCCTTTTTGCTCCACAGAGAGTAGGCCGTTCTCATCAAGGTGCGTGTACAACGTTTCGGAACATATTGCAGTCTGTACTTTCCAAAGCAAATTTAGACGTGAGATTGGCCTGTAATTTGTTACTCCTGGTCCCTTTAAAGCATTTTTATCATCACAGTAGTCTTTCCTTTTACCATCCATTCAGGAACAAGGCCTCCTTCCGTACACTTATTAAGGTCGAACGCCAGCGCATAGTACAATATAGTGGACCTTCTCAAACAAAACCTTTGAATGCCATCAGGTCCGGCAGCCTTGCAGCTAGGCAGTTTGCTAGTTTTGGTTTCAAGATTGGCCTCCTTAATCAGAATGCACTCTTGTCTGGGCACAATGATTAGTTCGTTCTTCTACACACTTAACCATTCTGCTTCTCAATTGTGTAGTGCCGGTTCACCTAGCAATACATATCAAACGATTGTTGCTCTTTCAGAGTTTGGTGGTACATACTCCCCTGTTTCAACGCCAAGGCTCCGTAAAGAACTGATTTTAGTTTACAGAAAGGAACTTATTTTTTTATATTGAGCAATGCGTTCAGTGTATTTTTTTATTTTCACACCCTTACTGAAGATGCGTCGTTTTATCTCCTCCGTGACAACACGAAACCCTTTCTGCTTGAAGTGACACTTTCATTCCACCATTTGCTACTCTGACGCTTTAGCATTTTCTATTCGCCCTTGAACGAGCACTCAGCCTTGGACAAGTGACGCCTCGATAACTTTATGTCACCTTTAATTCTTCTCTTCCACATCGATTTCTTTTCCTTTCTTTCCTTACCTTTCTTCACTCGCACTCCTTCACCGATTACAACTGATACTGCTTGTATCATATCACGTATCTGATATACTTCTCGTTCGTACGAAAACGTTGTCAGCTTTTTCTTATCTCTGTACCACATGCTCGGTAAGCGTGTGGTACGGAGATAAGAAAATCGTCTCCCTACACACAATCACTTCAGTCGTCAGGCACAGAATTCCTTTGTCTTGCTCTTTCAGGTCATCAGAAACTATAAAGGGTTTCAACCCTTCTCTGCTTATGGTTGTTGTCATCGATAGTTCGCTCTTGGCGACCTTCTCCAGTACCATGTATATCTCCCTCAGCACCACTGCTATCTGTCTAATACTTTTGCATACTCTCATCATCATTGGCACTTCGGACCCTCCTGTTAACAGCTCGCTTCACCTCTTCTATTTCAACCACTGTATATAAAGCTTTTTTTCAAGCTAGCCACCCTATTTGCACTTATTTCAATCCTACTTTCGTTAATTTCCTTCAAGATCCATCTGGTACCTCTGTTTATTTTCGTACTCTACCTCTACAATATTCATTGGTCCTGAATGTTTTTGGCTTGCAAGGAGTGGATTAATGATCTGGGAAAGCCTGGTACTCCATCACCAACCTGCTCTGAACGATACCTTCAGTAGTGCATCCAGTTCCTTTAGCGGCAAACTCTGGTTCAATATTGTTTTCCATCATCATACAAATGAGTTGGTATGCGTAAGGTTTTCCTTCCCTGGTGTCTTTATCGAGGCACCACCTCTTATGTTGCCTTCACCACTTCTATAGAGAGTTTCGGATTCTCCTGAGGTAATTTTTATTACAGAGGTTATTATTCTTCGTCAGACACCAATCTGGAATCTCCAGATACCACTGGCCATATGAAAGACCCGCCGGACGTCCACCCAGTACTGCATGGTTTCATGGTCTTGGGGAGTGCTGCTAGGTGCTGTTCTTTGCTCAAGGGTATCTTATTCAGAACGTTCTAAAGAAAATATTATGAATGAGAAACAGAAGAAAAAGGGACTTGACGACCCTTCAGCTCTCGAGCACTTTGCAATCAAAGTAGGTGGTATTAAGCATGCCATTGGTCTGTACTTCTTTTCACCGCGCAGGCTGTAGGTCTTTAGAATCAATACTGTTCTTTCTGAAGTTTCCCGGATTGGTATCCAATTGCTATCCTCTTCAATTCTAGACACACGTTTGTTAATGGTCTTTGGGTTGCTATGACTTCCTTCCACTAAACATTCTAAACTTTATTGACCTCCAATCCTTTTTTCACTCCTTTGTTCACTGTTCCCATAGTTATTTAAAATTCATTCAGAACACTAATGATCAAATTTAGTTTCATTTTTTAGACTCTCTCTCTGATTCGAACGTCATCGGGGACTGTAATGTCTATTTTGTGGGTCTCATCTTTCCTCGTACTAATGACGTCAATGTCAGGCCGTCTCTTTTCTACCATTCTATCACACCAGATATTAACAGGATCTCGTAGTCTTCATTTTCCAGTACCTCCTCAATTTGATGATCGGACCAAGTTATATATCTCTGAAAGTCATGCAGTTTGCATAATTCCCAGTCACATTGTATTGTATCGTTTTATACCTTCTTTCTTTTTATTATTATTTTTTTATCATTATTATTAATATTAGTATTATTAATGTTACGATTATCAATATTATTAATATTGTTATTATTATCATTGCTATTATTATTAATTTTTAAAATGAGGACGGGCTTTGGTATATTTTGTACTTGTTTCAATTTCAGAGGATCAAAGAATTTCTGGTGCAAATTTTGTAATATTTTTATAGTTTAAAGTCTTTAATCTGAGCATATCTAAAGCATATCAGGATATGAAAAGTTTGTGTATATGTATAAGAACATAGGCGTCATCTTACGTTATATTACATAGTGATCTGTGGAATATGTCTAGGAATATGGAAGAAAAAACAAACTTTTTTACCATTTTGGTGTGTGCTTTTCATTTGGATTATTTTGGAGGTTTTTTAACGTATTTAGATGGATTAATAATTGCCTCATAATTAAACAGACAAGAAATAGTTATCTGAAGTTGTGCTTCTAGTGCCTTTGGATAACAGAAATATGTAATCTAAATTAGAAAAAAAACTTAGGAAAATGTAAGGGGACCAGAGTGACAAAAAGGGCTACCTTAGACACTCAACGAAAAAGAGATAGAAACTGTTAGGTTTTAGGCAGTTTTAGGCTACCGCCTAGACGACTAGCTCATCACATTCTGTCTTGCAAAGCTGCAATCGGAAGATAGGAAAAGGCAGGCCTTTGGGTAAGTTGCAAGTCACATTTCAAGATGAACTAAAGGGCCAAGAAATGCTCGTCCGAAATAATCCAGCCTTGGTCAAGGGTAGGGTCTGCTAAGACTAATTTGTTGTTCACTGCCCTACACTGGGCTAGCAGACCTAAGGTCATCAATATCTAAACTGATCACACAACCTTTAACTTTTGGATTGGACACAAGGCAACTGAGCGGGAACAAGTCAAATCTGCGGAAGCTTTAGAGTCTGGCCTTCAAACTGTCAGAAAGTGAGGAAGAAGGTGATTGTTATCTTTTAATGTTACAAAAATGAAGTCCATGTCGTTCAATAGGACGTTGAGTTCTTATCCTTTTTCAATATTCATGGAAAACAACTCTGATGTTAATTCTAATGAGGTTGGTTTCCCTCTTGAAGAATGCTTATTAATAAGGCTGCTTGATTTATCATAATCTTCAAATCTTTCTTGCGGTTCTTATACTTATTCTATTGTTAAGTCTCTTTTGAACTGTATTGTTAAGCTAGAGAGTACTTTTGCCCAGACCATTTTGCATCTATGTGTATCCATCAACCGTCCTTACATGGAATGATGTTGTTGTATCTAAGCAGAAATTCATTCGTTTCATCTTGGTTTTCTTGATTGAGTTCAGGGACGTATTTGTAACTTGATAGGTCAAAATCTTACTAATTCTCTTGAACCTTTGTCTCATCGACGACCTGTAGCTTGTGTTTTAGTCTATTCTATAGGTAATATCATATAACTTATTCTAATGAACTTTCGTCCTTGGTGCCGGCTAGGTTTGTCGGATATTGTCTGACGTGTTTAGATATTCAACGGATTCATCCTGTTCCACCTCTTTGTAGTAAATCTTACTAAGGATAGAGATTCTTTCCTCTGGGTGATTTGTGGAACTGTATGGCTTCTGAGTGTTTTCCTCCACCATTTCATTTGAGTGTTTTAAAGTCTAACGTTAACTCTTATCTTTTGACTCAACACTTAACTTTTCTTTTCAATTTGTTTTTCTTCTTCTTTTCAGAATCCCATACATATAGTGGCTCTATGCCTTGTATCGTTCTTCATCGTAGGAAAATAACAAAAAAGAAACATTTTCTTTACACTTCTCTATTGCTATCTGCTATATATTCTACGACATTTTGACGTAAGACATATCAATTTATTTACACTAAGTTAAATTGTCTTAACATTCAAAGTAACATTTTTTTAGCCGAACTTGTTCAGATTTAAGTAATTTCGAATTAGAATTGAACAGCTTTCAAATGAGAATAAAACTGTTTCCCAATTAGAACGTTTTTCTACCTTCATATATATATATAAAGGTTTATATATATATATATATAAATATCCAATATGGTGTACTATATTAAGCAAATATCATAACGTGTAACGTCATCTATTATCCAGTGGGCGTTATTTTCATGTTTCCTTGGAAGAACCTGGCTAACTTTTCCCGCCAAAGATAGATTCTCGTTGTCAAATCGAGATTAATTAAGAAATTTAATCATGCAGTCATACAGTCACAAAGGTTCTTGTTTTTATCTGGGAGAATCTACAATTATAATTTCTTGAATATTATTTCATGGGAATTTTTAAGTCAAAGTAATTAAATAAATAAATATCAAATATTGCATTTTGTTTATGGTTTAATAGTGAGTTTCAGGGTTGTTTTTATTATGAATGAGAATGGAAGTTTGATCTCTTAATTTTTCTGGTTGACTTAGGCCCCTCTTTTATTTTGCTGACTCAGCTTGAAATGTGAAATCAGAAATATTTTGTTTCCCGATATGTATAATGTCCCTTATTCTTTTATTTATTCTGTGACCCCATGTTAGCTAGACGATGTCCTCTGCAGGCTGCATTCTTGCTGTATACTAACCTACCCATAGCCCATTTTTGTCTGTAGGTTTTGAAAAAATATTACAAAAGTTAATAAAATCGATAGGTGTAAATTTGTTACGACCAAATTTAAGAGGCTTTTGGTTTACTTCAATTAATGTTCTCCTAAGTTAAGCAGAAAATACTATTGCGTAGGGGAAATGCAGAAACGTATTGGTTTTACTCAATAATATACAGTGTCTGTATGTTACTCGTTGTGTTGTCTTTCGTATTGTCCTGCTGCTTGTTCATGTATGTGTCGTTAACTCATAGTCATTAATTTAGCCAATACCACCTTTGGCTCTGAGTGTTACATTCTAATACTGTATATACATAAGGCAAAACACGAAAAATAAGAACTATGATTGCAACTAATAGTTTCACAATATTTCGATCATCAGGCATCGATCAAATATCGTGAGACTATTAGTTGCAATCACAGTTCTTATTTTTCGTATTTTATCTTATGTATATTGCTCTGCTATATGTATTGTGCACTTTTTGATACGAATACAAAACATTATACAAATATATATATATATATATATATATATATATATATATACATAGATAATATATTGTTCGATCTGCAGACAAGTGTTTTGATGTCCCACAGCACATCAGACATGAATTTTTAATGGCAACTCAAAAATCCTCCTTTGGCAACTTCTAGTTTTATTTTAGGTAAAATGATTCAGTTAGAATTGTTTCTCGTGTTTACTTTTGAAAATTTGAAGTGGTCGCTAAACGTAATGTTCTTTGAATTTCCTTCCAGACTTTTCTTTACAAGTACACAAGTATACATACCAATAGATACCCATTTGTTTTTTTAAACTAGATACGAAAGAAATACAACATATCGACTTGACATTTTTCTCGTGTTTTATTGTAATATTTATGACTGATATAACTTTATGCGTGATTTATTTCAAAAACGTTTTGAAAATAATGTTCCTTATATCCACCCTTAAACGCCTAGGATTTTTAGCCGGAGAAATATGTCATGTGCAATTTGAATCTCTACACCTACTGCTTATTAGTTCACGATCGACACGCCCCGCAGGAGATTAGTTACGCTCAAATCGCTTAACAGGACACTAGTTACGCTCAAATTGCTTGATAGGGCACTACTTACGCTCAAATCGCTTGATAAGGCACTAGTTACGCTCAAATCGCTTGATAAGGCACTAGTTACGCTCAAATCGCTTGATAGGACACTAGTTACGCTCAAATCGCTTGATAAGGCACTAGTTACGCTCAAATCGCTTGATAAGGCACTAGTTACGCTCAAATCGCTAGATAGGGCACTAGTTACGCTCAAATCGCTAGATAGGGCACTAGTTACGCTCAAATCGCTAGATAGGACACTAGTTCCGCTCAAATCGCTGGAATGTTAACTGGGAGCACTATACTTAAATCTTTCTTGTAGATTTATACCAGGTCGCGGAAAGCATGTTGCAAAAATCAGGGCATTTTGTTGACATTACTCAAACTACTGTAGGCAAACTCTTTCCAATATTGACATTGCTAGATGGATTGAACTGAACCTACAAACATGTCGGAGGGTCCATGTCAGCCACAAGGCAATCCATGGCAAAAAATGTTGAAAAAAGTTGCAGTTCCAATAAATATATGATGCATCGTTTCAGGTATTACCATCAAATAAAGAGCAAAAAAGAAAGCTACAAAATCTTCCAATATATATCAAATGAACTGAAACTAGTTGAAATAAGTAGTTCAATATTAATAGTCAAGAACCACTGGCTCAGAGTGGTATTGAAGTTAACATCTAGAGTTACCTGAGAGAAATTCTACTTGCTTTAATTAATCTAAAATCACTTTTTGAAAAGTATATTTTGAGGGTTATTGATTATCAATATAACTCTCTGTTTTATCCTGAATGATTAAGAATCGCAGCACGAGTTGATTTTTAACGGTTAAGAACTAGTGGTCTTGGGTGTTATTCAATTTAAAACCTAAAGATACCGGCTCGAAATTCTATTTGTTTTAGTTAATGTTTAATCGTCTTTAAGCACGTCTTTTATGTGCCTTAATGACTAAGATAAACATATTTAATACTATAAGATGAAAAAAGAATTCTTAAGAAAGAGAGAGAAGCTTTAATATCCTGTCGCCATATTCAGTATGGAATAAGTCCCATTTCTGTGTGGTTTAGCACTGCTGAAAGTCACAAAAACAAATTGATTGACTCTAAGCTCCCCTACTAATGAGAGATTAACAAGTACTTTCTCTGCAAGACGTTTGAGTAAATATATTTGAATATAACGGTACATAAAGAAGTTTCCAGTGACAACAATACTAAATTGAGATGTCTGGATCATGCAGATAAAAGTCCTGACTGATGTTGTTATTTTACCGGATGAAAACTGAGGAGCAAATCTAAGCACTTAATACCCGATGACGTCTCTATTCTCTGTTTAAATAAGCCTCAAGATAACATCATTTTGGAATCAATATTATAACATTAAAAAATACCATAGGCTTTTTAAGTTTCTTTCATCTTGGTGTTTGTTTTCTTTTAACTCAATATTAGTTTTTACCAGAAAAAATAGCTGTGTTTGTACAAATTATAACAATAACAAGAAGTATAAGGTTTCTAGCTGGCTTCTCAAAAACTTGATAACAATTTGGGAGTTTTCTTTAACAGAACCCATGTGGTATCATTGTTCCGTCCACATTACTCAGTTGAGTCCCCTTACAACAGTCTCAACAAGCCTTCCAAAGAATAACAGATGTCAAAAAGTAGTAGCCGAGACGTCGGCGATAGGTTTGCTAATCCAAAAGGTTACCCCTGGCTCAACCATGTCCTTGAAAGTAATACATACAGCGTATTTTCCATTGCAAGAAGCAGATTAGATAATCTCTATATCTTTTTTAGAGAAGAGTAATAAAAAATGTTGGAAAAATAGATAAGAAAGTCAAGTAACATAGAACCATCCAATGATCGTAAATGTGTATCCAATGTGAAAAACTAACCCCTCCAATTTTTTCATACAATATGTACTCCACTACAGTCTGTTGCATAATATAGTGGTCGGCTACTAAACCGGCTCCCCCACCAGTTTCCAAATCTAGTGAGAAGGGTGGCTAGCAACCCAGTAGGAATAAAAACAAGACCTATCAAAGGGCAGATGAACCCTTTAGCGTCAACGGCCAGCAAGCTAGAGATGGTATCTCAATAAAAACACCCTGTAGAAAGACCTTCGGGTATCTACTGCTGAATTTTCTTTTGCCATTCGTATACAGCTATAACAAAAACAAACAATAATGCAGGCAACAATGGCGTAAAAGGGAGTATGGATCAAGCATCCACTCTCTTGCCCCGTAGCGGTTTGCTAAACACGCAGGGCAGCCCAGATTCGTCATCATGCTACTGCGTGCTACCGCATAGCTACATGTAATGTCAGGATACTACACCACGCAGACAAATTGGAAAATGTTATGACAGAAATGGTGGGAGTAAAGATTGACATACTAGGACTGAGTGTGATTCAAGCTGTTCTTCCGTACCATTGAAGAAATCGATCTCGTCGTTCATGTGATTTTGAATCTGGTTCGTCGTCGATTTGGAGAATTCTTTTTAAAAATCCAACCAGGAAATGTGCGTCTTCGACGCCCCTGTAGTTGAGAGAGATATTCCTGGTGCAGCCTACTCACTTGGTCTCCAGCAGCTCACACACACACACACACAGGACTGAGTGAAGTCAGATGGTTAGAATCAGAAAAAAGCAATTTAAGAACAACACCAAATTCTTACACTCAGGATCAGATAAAGAGCA
>RDPX01000708.1:0-113054 GCA_003991215.1 Morbakka virulenta | reverse complement strand
CCATTGTATCAAAGCCGGTGTTCCTCAAAGTTCTATTCTAGGCCCAACTCTCTTCTTGACTTTTATTAATGATCTTTCAAATCACATTTTGAGATCATTTGTTGACATCTGTACAGACGACACAACTGTCTATGGCTTCACCTCGAAGAGCATTAGTGATCAAGGTCTTGCGGATTCCCTTTCTTGTGACCTGGGGTATGTGGTGGAATGGGGAAATAAATGGCTTGTTACTTTTAACACCTGTAAAACCAAGCTTCTCTCCTTTTACCACCAACGTTTAGATTCTAGTTTTGCTTCATTTGCAATGAATGGCTCTCTTCTTGAAGAAGCTCCTTGCATTGATAAGCTACTAGGACTGACTTTCACCCCTGACCTAAAGTAGAATTCTTACATCCAATCTGTTGCTAAGGCTGCTGGTAAAATGGTTGGATCTTTCTACCTCTCCAGAAAGTATCTGACTCCTGATGAAATCCTCTACCTGTACAAAAGTCAGATACGTCATAAAATGGAGTATTACTGCCACATCTGGGGAGGTGCTGCCCAGATCACTCTTTCTTGCCTTAACAGAGTTCAAAATCGAATTCACAATCTTCTCGGAGATGAGCTGTTCAGCTCTCTGCCGCCCCTTTCTCACAGAAGAGACGTTGCTAGTCTTTCTCTACTCTATCGGTATTTCCATGGTAAGTGCTCGACTGGGCTTCAATCCCTAGTTCCACCTCGTAAAACTTTTACAGCAAGAACGAGTCTAGCTATCACTACTGCAAAGAATTTTCCTTTCTTCCTCCATGTGCCTAATATCAAATGGAATTTCCATGAAAAGAGTTTTTTTTCCAAGAACGTCGAATCTGTGGAACACTTTGCCACAAAATTGCTTCTCGGAGGACTACAACATGGACATCTTCAAATCAAATGTCAATAAACACTTGTCAGAACCTTCCTTATAAGTTAGAACTCATCAAATTTTATTCATTCATTTATATCTTTCGTCTCTTTCACAATTACTTACCTACATCCACCTTTTAGTCTATCTATCTCATTAACCCTCATCCTCGAATGGCCTTGATGCGTGGTGACTGATTAGTATGTACAAAAACATCTTGTTTACGTTAAAGAAACATTAAGTGAGCAGATTGACAATGAGGTCACTTTTCATAAAGATATCAGTTTTTGTCATGATGTCACCACTACACATGAAAAATTGAGCGATCGAAAAATTCTTGTTAAAACTTTTCCCCGTCATGAGGGAGATTCTTACAAGGAGGAAGATGGTTTTTTATGGAAATTGCAAAATTACGTCAACTTCTCTTTAGTAAGCTGACATTCGGCACTCTTTAAACAGAAATAAATACCAAGTCTATGCAAAGTATGAATATGGAAGAAAATGAATGTCTGAAACCTTGATAACAGATGTTAAGTTATGAAGGCTGGGTATGAATGAAGGAAGATGTAAACCAATAAAAAACAGTTTTTGTTAATGGTTTACAACAAACTATTATTCTAAACAAAAAAATCTAATAAATAACAAATTCTGAATTTTACTGTGCAAACAATTAACATATTTTTCGGGATGTACTGCAATAATGCCTAAGGAAACCAAAATATACCATTCGAATCTTTCCGTAAAAAATTTGATTACTCCAGAAAGAAGCATTGGTTGAATGAACTCAGAAAAACAATTTCAATTTAGTTTTAAAAGAGATCAGGATTTATTGTATTTCATTAGCATAACTGTACCCCTAAATTGAATTTATACGCTTCAGCGAATGAACAATACTAGCGGAAAATCAGGTAAATATTTGGCTGAAAGTATCACACACGTCAGTAAAATTGTCAAGTCTTTTTATCAATTATTTCATTTCACAGGGTTTAATAGATTTGATATCATTAAGCCATTTTAATGAAGATCACTTTACACTTGATCTTCTCCCTCTTCAAGATGAATACTAATTGTTGAAAAACAAAGCTAGCTATAGCGTATTTGGAAATTTATATGTGCTACCATGAAAGAAGATGTGCTCTAATTTGAATTATTGCTAGCAGATTAAAACGACTTCAATATGACAAGACATAAGATCTGGTCTTTCGAAGAGCGAAAAACCATCACCATGGTGAGGTGGTATTCTTAGTAAAAAATAGATTGCTAGAAGTAATCAATGCTGTGTTCATATCAGAATTAGCTCTATGTGCATATTTACCTAACCATAAAATGTAATCATCATTCAGGCCTGTGAACCAACTTCACATTCAGTCGAATTCAGTCATAGCAAACGTCTCGGGAAAAGGGGCAGTCATGACCCTGAAAGAGTAGAATAGCAACTTATTCCAAACTGGAGAAAAGAAATAGATAACTGTTAGACTTAGCACTAAAGAAACGTAGGACTTAGGTTACTAGTGTTTGTCATAAGCCGTCACTTAGTGTAGCTAATACTCTCCAACTTCAAAATACATCGCGTACTCCAATCTGGCACTTACTAACTGCAATCAACTTAATTTAATTCTGGCTACTCATAGCTTCACGTTCAACATCAACATGCTAAACTTAAAAAACTTTTCTAGCATTGACCCATACACGTTCAGAAACTTGCGCTGATAACCATTAAGCTCAAAAGAAAATGTAAGCACTGTGTCAAGAGTTCTTGCATTGTCTGTGTTACTGAAAAGCTGAATATTCCTGAACGTGGCGACGTTTTCTCCCTCACACTTAATGGAAAGACAGCATATTTGACACTCCCACCAATTCCACGAAATAATTGCTTTCTATGACCGATTAAGACGTACCAGTAACAAATGGAAGGAATGTACAGTACCGGACTAGGAACGAGGTCCTGGACCTTTGTGTTGCAAGATGTGAGAGAAAATACTGACTTCATGAAGAAAGAGTACAGTAACAAAAGGCAAACAAAACGATCAAGAAGATAAAACTTGCCAAACAGAGGTAATCAGAATATCAGTGCAGTCCCAATCAAAGGGTTTCAGCATTCAAAAGAAACACACAGGCTTACAACTCTCAAATATCTCAACATATATAGGCAGCCGAGAGTATATGTAATCACTGGTAAGGATAACAAGCTACAATTATGTCTGACAAAAATTTGGGTGTGTTTATATTCCTACAAACAGAAAAGTATCTTAGACTGTGCCATAACTAAATGAGAAAAAACCAGCCGAAACCTAAGTTTGAGAAACAGTTGNAATTGCTTTCTATGACCGATTAAGACGTACCAGTAACAAATGGAAGGAATGTACAGTACCGGACTAGGAACGAGGTCCTGGACCTTTGTGTTGCAAGATGTGAGAGAAAATACTGACTTCATGAAGAAAGAGTACAGTAACAAAAGGCAAACAAAACGATCAAGAAGATAAAACTTGCCAAACAGAGGTAATCAGAATATCAGTGCAGTCCCAATCAAAGGGTTTCAGCATTCAAAAGAAACACACAGGCTTACAACTCTCAAATATCTCAACATATATAGGCAGCCGAGAGTATATGTAATCACTGGTAAGGATGACAAGCTACAATTATGTCTGACAAAAATTTGGGTGTGTTTATATTCCTACAAACAGAAAAGTATCTTAGACTGTGCCATAACTACATGAGAAAAAACCAGCCGAAACCTAAGTTTGAGAAACAGCTGGCAGAACAGCTGGCAACAGTTAAAGCAAGGTGTAACACAGTAAACTAAATCTTTAACTTTCAAAGTCTTTAGAAAATATCTCTCCATTACCAGCTGTACCTGTTACATAACTTAATTGACTTTGAAAAGGTCTTGGATAGAATATAACAAAACGGCCTTTGACTCAAAAGATTTACGTTACGAGACGAATTAGTCCAAGATGTTCAACCTCTCTATGAACACTTTAGCAGGCCCGATCTTTTAAAAGGATAATTTAAATGTTTCTTTTGAGCAGTTTTTCTCGTTAAACAAGAATGTCTTCTCTCTTTATCACTCTTTTCTGTATTTCCAGATAAAATAATCTAAAAAATACTATAATTACCAATTCTCCAATTTCTTAGATGTCAGGTTTACCTACAACCTCCGTTTTGCAGACGATATAGACCTCATGGTTCCATTGACTCCAAGATCAATGGAACCATGACTCGAAGATGAAAGCTAGAGACTCTTTGCAATAGTTGGAGGCTAGACCATAAATCTAAGTTCATAATGAATAGCACAGTAAATATTTGTGTTAATATCACCATTAAATGTGACTCACCTGAAATGTTCAAGTACTTGAAAGGAGCCATGCCAAAGTATGGTACACGCGCAGAAGAAATATTTATCCAGGTCACAACAGCTACAGGAGCAAGGACCAGACTAAACTCATGTAGAGCAGCAACATCAATTCGACTTCTTCAACTTACTGATACCCTCTACACTGCTTTAGGGTTGTGAGACATAAACAGGTCTTGCCAATACAGAAAAGAGCCCAGGTTTTAAAACTCAAGATCTAAAATAGCTGGTTTTTCTCCCCTTGGAAAAAATTAGGCCCATTATTTTATCAGAAGGACAGCAAAGAAGCATGATGACTCTTAGAAACGTTTCCTTTTTCATCACCAAGCGAAAAAAATGAGAAGGTGTGATATCACAGGGGTTAACTGCCTCTGTAAGACCAGCAAAACAAGCTCAACAATAAGAAGTGAACAGATAAGATGATGGAAGAACTGTTGAAAACAGTAGTTAGTAAAGCAGCATGGAAGATTATGTTGATTTTGTCTACTGTCAAATCATGCTGAAAGGTGCAGAAGTAGAGACCTGAAATAAAATACTATTAATAACTTATTGTGATTGATTTAAAGATACTGGTCTCCAATAGGTCCTTCTTTTTCAGAAAAATAGTGCCTGGTACAAATACATATCCGACTGGCATAAAGTTAATTGAAATTTAATTACTTTTTAAATTTATTTGGGTGTAATAATAGCTGACAATTTATTGATGATTATCCAGGACATGAAAATCTGTAATAGTTTTCCACACAGACTAATGAAAATATTTTCCATTCTGAATGGTAAAATTATTAAAGACGTTTATTGTTCACAAGAGCTTTTTAACCCAAATAAAATTTTGTGAAGAGTACCCTTTTAAGCAAGTTAGAATTTTCTGTTATTGTCAATTCCTAGCATATTTTTAAAACGCAGTATCTGGAATATTTAGTTAAAAGCAGGTCAACATACAAAAACAATTTTGCTTCCATAAATTCAGGAGCCTACGATAGAATATATGTGTCTGTAGCCATTCTTTGAAAGCCATGAAAAACTTCATATATTCAAGAACTGACAATTAACTAGAAAGCCAATGTTAGTTATTGGTTCTTAACTATATGAATACAACATTAAAATGTGTCTTAATATTTTTGTAATTAAAAAAATGTATATGATGCAAAACAAGGGCTTTCAAAACAAATCGTTTTTATTGCTGTTTGATAAACAGAAACAAAAATTGGGTTTTTTTAGCAAAAATGTAAAGCAAAGGCTCAGAATCTGAGAAATATAAAGAAAGGTCAATTATATTAGCAATTTTGTCATTTATCTAATACGTCATTTGCGTGTGGAGTTGACTCTTCCAAATTTCATGATCAACAGTTATGTTGGCTTGATGTCAATGAAATTCCTTAGTTCTCAGTATGATTTTTCTACTTATTAATTGAAATGGCTCTACGTGGCTTGCATGGGTTATTGCATCTGTACTTCTCTTTCAAAGTAAGAAAATATGGTAAGAAATTGAACAAAGAAGGCAGGGCAATTTAAGGTCATGCTGAATTTATTGCTATGTCAACGAGCTTCTTAGAGTGGCCTTCTCTGTGATTGAATGCAGTCTTTCGATAATTAATATAGAAATTTCTAACAGTAACTAATCTTTTTAATTTTCTGGTCTTTCTCGTGAGTGATTGCCAACAAGTTACAGAATTCGTGTAAGATTGTTTGTTAAGAAACAGCTTGAAAAGTCAGTGGTGTAATTACTGTTGACTGAGAATACACGTCATTGTATCTTCATAACGTTCAAATAGGGTGTTTTTATGGATATTATTGTACCCAAAAGTAATAAGAAAGAAACCGATTGGATCGTTTACTATCAAAAGTACGCTGCTATCTAAACCTATAGATTTGTTTATGAATAAAAAATAAGCAGATAGATGACGATAACACCACAGGTAAAGGCACTTGAACACTCAACTACTTTACATTTAACAACCTTCATAATAAACACAAATATTTTGTTTGTGTATTTCAGAATTAAAAACGCTTGTTAATAATTAATTTTCAGACTAAAAGATAAAATAAATTTTTGTACGTATGAAAACTGAACCTTCACTTTTAGTACTACTCTTACTCTCGTTAAGAGAAATCATTTGTTTCGCGTCTATGAATAAAATCTGTTATGTCAAAGAGCAAATATGCCAGGGTGGCAAATAATGGCTATATGCATATTCTCAGTAACGCTAAGCATAGGAAAATATTAGGTTGAAATAAAATGGTAAAGTAGAATATTTGTATTACTGAAGGTTACAAGGGATCTTAAGGAAAGCCTTAAAGGATAATAGAAGTTGTTTGCTTACTTGAACTGCTAAAACTAAAATTCTGTCTTCTATTTCTGGCAAAGCAATTTTTGCCCATAACATTTCATTCTAATCTGTAAAAGATTGGTGGAACTTTTTTCGTTTAGGCTTGACATTTCAAAGGTACTTTTCTTCTTTCTTGTTTCTTTACTTAAATGCTTGTTAGGGTTTCGATTTCTTTTGCAGCCATGATCCTTGTCACAAAATATTGTATTGTATAAACTATTGTAAATTACTAATGAAAACGAATGAAAAACAAGGTACCAGTATTTTCTGGACAGTTTTCAGGTTGCACCTGTTGTGCTCTTTACTATAATTTTAGTGTTTATTGAAAATGAAAACTCAGTTCCAGGCTATCAAAAGAAGAATAATTATATTTCTTGTCTTTTAAACTGTCAATAGTCGTGTCTTGTTTGAAGTCAATATTATCATCTCTTAGGTATATGTTTATTCAAATTGAGAAAACAATCTGTAAATTATCTTTTTTCATTATCTTTTTTCCTGCTCTCACTTCTACTCTGTCCTACAAAAAATATTTTTCTAATCTAACCTTTCAAAAAATATTCATTTCTTCCTTGAAATTCAATGAAATAATTTTAATAGGTTTCCTTGAAAAGCACATTAAAATATTTGATTTCTGAAATCAAAACTGGACCCATTCAAGTAGTTATTCAACGTTTTGAACTATACAAGTTCTCCAATAGATGATTTATTCTCATATCTTCTCACTAATATTTCCAAGTCACGTTTTGAAAGCACTCGATTAAGACTTCTGTTGGATATTGATTGGATCAGTGCATCATTGACAAACAAAAAAGATTTTTTTTGCTTAATTTGTAAACAGATCTAAAATGACTTGTTAATCACCCAGTCCATTTTTGTCCTTCTAATAAAATAGTTTATGAGTAACACCTTTCACGGCGTATAACCAAGGCAAAAAGCTGTGAAAAACACAAGAAGATAAAGAGTTCGGCTATGACATACGAGTTGATCTTAGACTTTAAAACATTATAGTCATATTATGGAAGAAGGGACTCAAAGGCAAAGAGTTCCATAACTTACCAGTCCAAGGAAAATAACTACATTCATAGAAAGATTTATTACAATAAGGAGCAACAACTGCGTCAGTAAGAATAAATTGAGAAAAAAGGAGTCACACGAGATGCAAGCAAACTGAGCCGGTACCATCGAGAAAACCTCCTCAGAAGGCTCTCCATGACAGCAGTTACAGAAAAGGACAATATTTAGGCATATCAGGATACAAATACATGTTTGAACTCGATCAAGAATATCAGCATGGATGAAGGAGCACCTGTCAAAATGTGACAACAGTAGTTCATTCAAGGATGAATGGTAGATTAATAGAGAGACATAATAACTTGGGCTAAGGGGACTTTCTAAAGCAATATAAAGAAACAAACTTTTCAGAAGCAGATTATATAGTACATTGAATATACACCCACTTTTCCAGGAGAGATCCGGAGAAAATAGAAAATAAGGCATTGTCAGTTTCAAGCCTTTCTCAAGAGAAGAAGCAACCACACCAGGATTCACATCAGAATAATAGTTCGTGAATATTGGGAGGCAGATAATCACTCAACTTTCTATTGAAGAGTTTCAGTTGAGTCTTTGCTCCGTTAAAAGAAATAAGCTACTTCCTTTCATATTCTCTGAACGCCCCAAGGTAAGAGACCAATGCCACAGTAAAAGGCGGGGCCATCAGAAAAGATTTTGATGAACTCGAGCACGTTACCAAGAAAGTCATTAAAGTTAGAGATAGACCAAAAATATAACATTGAGAAAGTCTAGCATTAATGGAATACCCATCAGATGTAATTTCATCGAGTCTCGCACTCATTTTACCATCTGAGAGAAAGGATTGAATGATTCAAGGTATCCTTGTACAAATACCGTAACCAAAAAGATTATGAAGAAAGCTAGCATACTACACCTTATCCAATGCCTTGAAAATATCCTGAGCTATAGGAAATCCGTTATTCGTGATTACTGTCAAAAGGCCGCCAGTGAAACAAGATCCTTTAACTCTCTACTGAACAGGAGGAAGCAAATTTAGTTTATCCCAGGACACTACTTACCAGAGCTAATTGACACAGAAAGAAGACACAGTGTGGTATTGCTAGCATCAGACAGATCGCTTGCATTTATGAAAACTAAGCAACAGTAGAAACTTCCCAGAAAGTTGGAAAACCAGGCTCTAATACACCGTGATAACGCAGAAGCAAACTCTTTAATGACAACTCCCGGAATTGAATCTGGACCACAAGCTTGGTTTGATCAAGCCCATAAATAACCGTTACAACCAAAACTGGATTCATAATAACATAGTATAAAATCGGATTACTTCGCTAAGAAAACTCTGGCAAAGTAATATCTGGTCATTTAGAGAATAATTTATTGTGAACAATACAGCAAAGAAATAAGCCTCTTTCCGAGAAGACATAGAAAATTGAACACCAACAATAAGTTGTGGAATGACTGCCTTGCCAAAATTCAAAACACTATTGTAAATCTTCCAGAAATCTTGATTTCCAAGTAATTTGGAAGAAACAGATTCACAAACATGTTCAGTGTAACAAAATTCATCATCAGAAACCACCCTTTTATAAGCATTGCTATTCCTTCTGAAAGAAACCCAGGATTTATTAGTTCCATCGTGTTGAAACTGACCATAGAAATTATTCCAATTAGCAATGTTAGAAAGACAACGAGCATCGAACCATGGACAAAATGAAGTTTCAATTTGCAACTACGACAAGGTAACAATGTTTCAATACCTACCTGAACTCCTTTTGTGGATTCAGCTGAGACATTAGAAGCTCATTTACTCAGGACTGGATATCAAGGAATATTACCACTAAATCGACAAATTCTATCATAGTCAGCTTGACCAAATTTTGAAGTTTACGATGATGTGACTTCTCAACAAGACTTGAAAGATTTGCCTTGACCTCCACAATGACAAAGAATTATCATAAGATCCATAGGCATAGGAGGTAAATATGAAGTTCTACAACGCTCAGGGATAGAAGTCAAAGAGAGATTTAAAAGAAAAGGTTTTACTAAGTCTGAATCAGGCGATTTTGTAGGAAAATCAACAAGTGCAAGATTATGGAAAAGACCGATTTTTTAAATAATTTCCTAAATCTTTCAGTACTACGAATTAGTCAAGCAGTTCATACGATAAACATTGAAGTTACCAAAGGCAGAGATGTTAGAGGTGTGATGCTTTTCTAGAGCCGTATGCAAGACCTCTGGTACTGTCTCAATAATTGAGCAAGTATCAAGAGATGGAGATCAGTGCAAAAAATAGGGCAACAAATGACCTGAAAAGGTGACAATCTAAAGGCTTATCTTTGGGCTTAAATACTTGTACTCTAACAACTTAAATGTCCTGTCAAACATAGATGACAAGATCAAAAAGATAAGTTACACAGTCTTTTGTACAGACAAAGGTAATTAGCCATCAACATAAAGATTCCTATTACTAACACTGTCCTCAAAGCTGGTCTTATCAACTGCAAGCATATACCGAGAGTCAAATGAAAGGAAGATTTCACAAAAGAATATTTGAAACGAAGACCTTTGACAATACTGAAAGAAAACTATAGTGTGTTTTTTAAAAAAAGACAGGGCTTGGGGGTCTGTGTAAAGCCATTATTACTACACTTTCTAACGGGGAGTCAGCCTCGGGTCCGGATGGGGCTTTTCACCCCCATTATCTATGGATGATTTAAGGGGTACTGGAGGCCCATTTTCTAGTTGAAATTGTCATAAAAGGAATTGAAAATAGATGTCCAAAACCATCTTCTAGACACGAACCATCAGTATGCAAACTGAGTGAGCCCTGTAGTGATGGGTATGAAGCTGAAGCAAGCCCTGTCTACAACACATTCCCCTCATAAAAGAGTGGTAATGATAAGGTGACACTGCCGCCGGTGTTTTATCGATACATCATCGTTTGAAGGGTTGCCAACCAAAGTTACAGAGGCCCTCATCACCAGAAGACAAACGTTACCCCGACCGACAGCCTGGTATTGTATTTTCTTCAACAAACGCATAACAAACGTCTACTGTAAATGTTTGAGTCTAAGACTCCCCCAAACATAAGGGAAAGAATATATAAAAGTAATTATTCGTTAAGTACAGATATGAATTTGCAACTGAAGACAACTTCACATCCACTCATCTGATGTTTAAAAACAATTCTTTTTGAGATCTCGTGTCTGGCACCTCAAATCACAATTTTAATGTGTCCATTCAGCAAGCTTATTCAATTTCCTGTTTGCGGCTGCGCGTCCAAAAACCAAAAACAGGTGATAATCACAGCATGTGCATTCTTTGCATGAAACGAGATTAATAAGCATTGTTTGATACCTGATTTCATGCAATAGAGAAATTAACTTCTTCACTGGAAAAGAAAGATAAAGCCGTCATTGACGACTAAACTATTCTGATCCTTGTCTGAATCACCACCATGGCTTTCTGGTTTATTTAATTCAGATGGGTCCAACTGATCGCCGAAGGGAGTTTCTTCCACTACACCATTCCCAAGTGACTTAGTTTCATCGGGTTTTTTCTCACATGAAATAATTATCTTTTGTGAGTAAAAAAGATTATAATCCATGGTCCCATCTAAGGCAAGTACCACATTCTTTGACAGAAAGTGACATCATACCGGCAGAAAAGGAGTTCCAACAATCGTCAGCCCATTGAACTCGTTACGTCAAAAGAGGCCGTTTGCAGAAAGGGATAAAACGTGTGAGAAGCAAACAACATCCATTATTTTAGTCCATTTCTCTTTGAATCCACCCCTGAAATGCTTGTTTAAACAGAATTCTGGTAGTTGAACAGCATTTGATAAGAACCTTGAGATAATAACTAGAAAACTGTTGCAATCCAGAATCAATATGCCCTTCACTTTATCAGTCAAATGGAGACTAGAGGAATGCAGCACTAGAAACTGTTAAATCTTAACCATTTTACCTAAACGAATCTCACAAATGCACTTGACCCAATTTTTTATTCCGACCTCTTCCACCCAGCCCTTTCCCTTAGTGTGAAAAACAACACAAGACAACAAAAAATTTGTGTAGTTTTCTCTGTATGAATGATCGTGGGTTTCAGGAGGGTACCACTGTGAAGGCATGACAAAACAATGGTAAAGAGCTCTTTTTCTTGGTCAAACTTTTTTTTCAGAAGAGTTTTTGCTCCACGCTTTTTACTCTTGAGCAAAAACTAATGTCTATTTAAATAGGAGTCCAATCCATTTTGTCAATTGGTTGAAGCTCGTATCCATGATTTTGAAAAGGTTTTATCACAAACTTGTGAAAGCACGTTATTTTCTCTTTGAAACGGGACACAGGTAGAATCTAAAAATTTATGGTTATTGTTAGGCAATTTCAACAATTTGGCGAGGTTCAGAAGCGAGGCTTTAATTGGATAATCCCTCTCATGGTTTCGCTTTTCAAACCTCAATACCCTGATGTGACGTCACTTGTCCTAGTCTTTTATATCAGCTCTTTAATTTCGTTAAAAAGTTAATATTCTACAGATTTGATTAAGTATTAAAAAGTGGATCAAAACAATAAATTTCTAATTTTTTGTCCTACTTTTATACTACCAATTAAGCTCCTATGACAAACGAGCGCTTCTATCAGGCTAAAGGAGATATGGCATTAATTAACATTTTTTAAATTTGATACTTCTAACATTGCTGTAGGGAAATATAAAAAAGGAGGATTTTTCATTTTAAAAAATCTTCCTTTTAAGAGAATCTTTTCACAGAGGTCGAATAAAAACCTGGTTCTAGTCATAAATAAATTTGTTCTTAAAACTTGATGATTCCAACACAAGGAACTTACAGCATCTTTTCTAACTTTTCTTGTTTTTATATTCCTGTCACCCAACCTTCAACAAACAACCAAATTAAAAAATAAAGGTTCAAGTTTATGAAAATATGTGTTCTACTCTTTTGTCTTTTTCAGATCTCTAGATTTTTTTGTATATGTGAAACTCAGTGAAAGGAAAGTTAAGCTCAAATATGCAAGGACGGCACAAACATGTTATTCTGGCAGAAGTGAATAGCTTTCTGAAATTTCTAAATAGCTATCTGGAAAGGCTAGCAGAAATGACCTATTATTTAGTCGTGTTACAAGTGTTGGGTGAAAATTCAAGATTCCGCTCCAGAACATAGTAATGCTTCCTTAGAAGAAATAAAATACTTGGTAAAATCTTATATGAGAATTATAATAGATGAAAAGCCTGACTTTTATTGATATGCCATCGCCTCCCAACTTTGATGTAATGAAGGTATGGACAGTCAAAGTTAGAACTACCAGAAATAATAATTTGGAATATACAAAGTATTTGATCATTAGAGAGTAATAATCTTGCCAATGGTCATATTTAAAAAAATAACCAAGGACACCAGAGGTAATTTTCGACATGGTGACTCCGGGGTACAAAGGTTGAGGTTTTCACCATGAGTAAGAAAGAGCATTGTGAAACTTTGCTGTGATCCACAATTGTGGAAACACATGCGATGGTGCTTTTTTCAGCAGTTTAAATCTCTATGGTTATAGATTCTGCTAAATTAATTTATGAGATGTACTTGATTTAAGTTGAAATATATTCAAGTAAAAATTATAGGCACACTGTTTAAATTCAAAAGCGTAAAGATAGTAAATAAATATCTACTAGTAGCTGAGGACTCCTCTGTTAACTATCTAGTCCACTTGATTAGTACGGTGAACTCTGAATTCCTTTATGCTAGCTTCTTAAATTCGTTGCTAGTTGAATTGAGGATATAGGTGTATTTTAACCATGCTTCAAGATAGTAATTATTTTGTGTTAATCTTTTCTCTCCAGAAGGTAAACTGATCAGTGGACTGGAGATGCTGAGAGTTCATGAAGGTAAGTAAAAGAATGAATTTTTCAAGTGTTTTGTATAAGAAAACCGTAAGTGCTAAAATAAGAAATCTCCTAATAAAAGGAGTCAACCAAACCCCAAATTGGTAAAACGGTCAAAAATTAACCAGACCACCCAAAGCAAACAATGAAATTACACTAACCCCTATAACAAAATACAAGTTTGTAAATTGGTCCAATGTATCAAAACGTCAACTAAAAACAACACACAAGTGTCAAAGCATAAAAAGTGTCAACAAGGTTATTAAGTCAAAACTGACATCAAGGTCTTTCTCTACCTTGCTTGGAAATCTCAAAACATATTTCCGTAAGAAGTACGTTTGGACATTTTTAGGAATACACAAACTTGTATTTTTCTTCTTCAAGGTTGACTCTGTTTCATCCTTCTCTAACCACACTCCTAGGAATTTGAAACCAAGCTGCTTCTATTTCCTTTCTCTTCTCTTCTTTTGGCAACAGTGCTTAGATTTTGTACGCGGGCTGTGATCTTACACTAGCTTCGAGTTTTTTCCAAATAAACATATTCATCTGTTGGTACGGTTCTGAGCTGGTTGACTTCACTTGTCGCTTCACAGGGCCTTCGCTAATCGTTCAACTTCAGCTCTACCTGCCTTGCGTTCTCCTCATTCATAGGCTTTTCATAATACTCCATCCAAATCCTCAAGATGTCTTTTTGTGTGTAGAACATGTCCCTCTTCATCCTATATCATTTTATGAGGTTCTTTTGTATAATTGTTTCAAAATAGAAACTATTAGCTTTTGTTCCACAGATACAGCACTTGAAAAAGCAGATTTCTTGGAACATGATCATAAGCTGAATTCGTTGGCTTTCTCCAGGCCATTTTAATTAATAATAACTTAGAAGTCAATAGATGTTGAAGTTCGCTTAAAGATTTAAAAAATACACGGCAATATTTGGGAGGGCAGTTAATAGCATACGGAGAAATTTGGGGCATTCTTTACACCACCAGTTCTCTTTAACTCTAGCCGCATTGTAATTGTAGTTCCATGAGACTGTCTGAGTTCTGCCACAGGAGTGGATTTAATAGGAACATTATTTCTACACAAAAGCATTCAAAAGGTAACAGTGGAGAGAAGAGCGAGGAAGCAAATTGACCACTTTATGGTTAGAGGACATTAGAGGTCGTCTTAACTTGAGTCCTGAATACAGAGAGAAGTTTATACCTGACCACTAGCTTGAAGGGACTCCCGTCAAACTGTGTCTTGGCTCATACACCAGATGTCGAGACCAGATGTGAATTCCTTTAAAGACGAAGGAACAAAGAAGAAGTACAGCAAAACAATATAGATCAAGGTGAAAGAGACCAAGGAAGAAAGCAAAGATATAGAGCAAGTGTGGACACAGCAGACGAATGCCTGTATACGTCAAGGAACGTTTCCAGGAAGTGCTCAACAAAAATACATCAAAAGAACCACCGAAAAAGGAGGACCAAGAAACAGAAAACCTCAACATCTAAGTGAAAGCACCAACCATACCAGAGATAAAAACTGCACTGAAGGCCTTGAAAAATGGAAAAGCTATTGGAGAAGTTTACAATTTCGAAGAAGCCATAAACGAAATCATCTCATACTGAAGACCCCAGAGAAGGACAATCCCTTTAATCTTTTTCGATTAACTTCAAGAGGATTTGTGATAACCAAGCACTTTTTCTGAATGAGCCTCTCAAGGAAATTTTGCCAACGATTCAAACTTAAAAAGAAAGAAGTATTGATGATTTTTTTTTCCAATTTTTTTTACAGTACATCTTCAAAGTACGTAATTGTACATGCATAAGACGTCAACCCATGTGAATACGCAAATCCAACACTGCATTGATTTGAACTTGGAAATGGCGATCTCTAACAAAAGCATTTGGAAGAATTTTTAAGCGTAAGCTAGAAGGAAAGATAATGCTAGAAGACAATGTCCTTATACAACAAGGGGATAACCAATTGACTTGACAGAGGACCACTGCCAGGGATTTTCAATGCTTTATTTCATAAACTGAAAGTTTACGGGAATGAGATTGAACTTGAGCATAGAAAACACTCTGGCGTGGTATGGCGACCAAGATTTTGTCTTAGTACAATCTAAAAACAAGTAGTTCTTGGATTGGTTTTTGACAGTATTTCTGGAAGCAAAGAGAGTATTAGCTATATCCACAAGTTAAATAAAATTTTATAAAAGGACATACAACGTCAGAATATGGGTTGGTCAAAAATTATTATCTCCAAAATACTGTAGTTACTGCTCTTAGAAATCATGTCACCACAAATAGCACAATAGACAGTATTGGTGCAATGCAAGGCATGTGCTGGTACAACCCACACCATATTCAAGAGTTTTCCAGTTTTTACAAAACGACCAAGACACAATGCAAGCTATAACTGAATGCTCACAGACACCATCAAGTAATTATGATGAGCCTGAAATCCAATCAATTTGAATTCCACAGAACAGATTAGGAATTTTTTTCGGCTAGAAAACTCTGCGATAGAAGCACTTGGAGTAGTTCCTGACTTTAGAATTTGAATTTTCTATATACACGTAGATGTTTATCTACAACTTTGTTTATTGCATGAGATCAGCTGATTATGATTTCCAAAGTATGTAAAAAGTAACAGTGGCTAATACTCGTACCAAATGTTAAAGAACCTGCAAGAACTTGCCACCTAGCTGTCGTTGAGTCAAGACGTAAGTTAATTCTGAAAATGATTTTGAGAATTTGATAGTTTATGGTTTCAATAATTTCCATCAAACACCAGCTTTTTTATCTATTTGTGAATTGAATTTTGATTTGAATCTATGTGATGTTGATTCAGCCTTATTTATGAAGGAATCATTTGTATATAGCTCCCTCTTGCAAAACAGTTGTGTAAGCAGAAGACCCTTTCAAGGATTATCTTACAATTAGTTGTTTCTTGTTATTGCCGGTGACATTCATCTATGTCCTGGACCTGAACATATTTATTCTTGGTTCATTCAATTTTCTAATAAACATGGTTTAAAGTTAATACATACAACATACATGGACTATATGGAAAAATCTGTTAGCTCTTAAGTTATTTCTCTAAAACACACACATAGATAAATGGAATTAAAGAAACGCATTGTAATCCCAGTACATACAATAAGGAGATATCAATCAATGGGTACACTACAGAACGTAAGGATCGAGTTAAGGAAATCCTTGGTGGCATTTTATTTTGTATTTTCAAGGATGCATGTTACTAATGTCGTTTTGTTTTCGAAAAATCTGATTTTGTGATTTATTTGGAGCAACCTTTTTAACAAATATGCTAAACCCATCCTGATTTCAGTCATGTACAAACCTCGGGATAATTCGTTACATCTTTCTGCAAATTTTTCAGAAGAGTTTTACAATTATTTATATTCTGTGTTATCAAGGGGAAAAGGACAACCCTTATGGGTGACCTTAACACCAAGTACAATAAAACAAATGACCACAAAGAACTTAAATCACTAGATCAGACCATGGTTTTGAACAAGCAATCAATCAACCAACAATAACAACCATTAACAGTTTTGTGCTAATTGACTTTATCACCAGATCTGGTATCTCGAAAAGAAACACATTATGATTACAAACAATTATCTTAATGATCATGATTTAATTGGAGCAATTAGCAAACAATACAAAGGCAAATTCCATCCACAAAAGTTTTATGTAAGAGATTTTAGTAATACAATAATGAGGAATTCAAGGTTGACCTACGTCTCACAAAATAGAAAAGTACTCTTGAACCATCAGTGTCTGTAGACAAGATCAGAATGAGCATGAACAACAGCAAACTCACTCACTTGAACCGTCTATCTTAATCTCAAAAAAGCATTTGACACGGTCAAAAATGCTGATCTGATCTGTGAAAATGTTACCCAAGCTACTATCTTACGGAATATCAGACAAGGAGTACCAATAGTTTGCGGACTACCTCTTTAATAGCTAACAATATGTTCCAATAGACTCAATTAAGCCAGACCCACGAAAGATGGTATACTCCAAAATGTATCAGGGCCACCGAAGTTGATCCAAGGAGTTTTTTCTCCTTGGATCAACGCAAGAACTTTGAAAGTCGGATAAATGTTCTATTTCCTGTAACAAAACTATGATCGACAGACCTGATGAATATGAAAACCTCTGCATTACTCTCAATAAAATACTTACATTAGAGCCCAGATTGACAAAGTATACAAGAAATCAACATCGAAGATAAAGTTGCTGAAAAGAATACAAGACCTTTCCCCAAAGAATGTTCGTAAGGGACCTTAGGAGGTCGTAAGTTTCAACTCTTGTTTCTATATCGTGAAACAAACTTGGCCTAGACTGCCTGCATGGCAAGTTTCGATTTGTTTATCACAGTATTCGCAGTAGGGGCACTAACTCGTTACTTATTTTACCTAAAGTAAGAATCGAAGAGGGTCGTGAAACGCTAGAGTATTACGTCGCTCACTCATGTTTTAAAAAAAATGCCTAAGGAACTAAAGAGACCAAGAATCGCTTGCTATTTTCAAAAAACTAACCTATCTTGAGTACTTTTGTTTTCTCATTTGTAGGTCACACTGACAGTATTTTTTGTCTCTCAGCTAGTCTCTCCTTTTTTTTGTAAATTGTACACAACATATACATTAAATGTGTAATAATTTTATTTACATTTTCTTTTGTAAAAATGTCTTCCATTGAAATAAGAATTTTTTTTCTGATGAGTTATTTAATCTGTGCAAATGTCAATCAATTAATCAATTAATTAAGTATTTAATTAAAACGTTGTAGACCATCAGCTTTCTTCTATCATCAATGATCACAAAAAATAGGCTAATTGATGAACGTTATAAGAAAGATTTGCATGTACACTACCCGGATTTCTTCCTTTCAAAATTAAAAAAGAAGAATTACCTTCACTTGCATTGCCTTCCAGCGTCCAACAAGAGCAAAAAACAAAGAAATGCACTCTTGACTATTTGCCAATGGCTCCATAAACGTCATAATATCCAGTTTACTTTGATTCTCTTTTTGGTACGATAAGAGAACTCAACGTGCCTCATATCTTTTATGCAGACGAAACCGAGTAAAAAATTATCAAATAACATGGAAGAATCCTGATTTATATAATCAAATTAAAGTACGATTAGTGGTCTTCATCAGTAAGGGTACGCCATCATCTTCTCTATAAGCGGCATGTGGTGAAAGGCTATAAGCAATGGTGGAATGATGGAGAGACTGTTAGATCTGGTTCTGCTGATCAAACAATAAAGGGTGGTAGTTTATGCGTGCAAACAGGATATTTTTTATACACTCATACAACGCACTCATACAAGAAACCATCAATGATCTTACAAATGCAGAGAAAAGCTTGCTTGACTCTCTTATCTCACTGCGGAAGACATATTCAAAGTCTACACTGGAGAATGCGATGTTTATGTAGTCATTTAAAGATATGGTCAAGTCACTGTTTAAGGGGGGGAAAGGCACTGAAAAGCGCCTT
Source organism: Morbakka virulenta (assembly GCA_003991215.1). NCBI lineage: Eukaryota > Metazoa > Cnidaria > Cubozoa > Carybdeida > Carukiidae > Morbakka > Morbakka virulenta. The sequence goes on along the minus strand of RDPX01000708.1, from coordinate 94,045 downwards.
ACGATCACTTACTTATAGAATGTGTCTGTTTTATTTCAGAGCAGCATCGAGCTTCACAAACAAGTGGAATCAAATACGATTCCAGTTACATTTGCATTCAACCACATTGACTGTGGCCAGTAATGTCCCTATGAAAACGTGCTTCTACAATCATGGCACTAAAGGACTCTTCAGCATATCAGTATTTGAACTAATTACCTTTTAGAGGAGCCATAACTAGAGAAACGTAACTATAACTTTGGTGTGCATCTTGTAAACCTTGTAAATTTTTATAGTCCACTTTGCATTTTTTAAGCAAGGTTAATATATATATATATATATATATATATATATATGTCTTCTTGTTATTACTTTTCTATACCATTCAGGGCACTTTTAACACCACATTATACTTCTTTTCTTATCCTTCGGCTCCCCTTCCCATCCCCTGTTCTCCATCTCTACATTCTTTTAGATGTTCAATACTTCCATTTCCCTTGGGTCCTATACACTTCTGTTTCTTCCCGAAGTTGTTCCAAAGGTCGTACATTTTTAATTTCATTCTTATCATTCTGCTACTCATTTAAATCTTTACTTTAACTTTATATTCTTGTCTTTCAAATTTTTGTTTCATCTGACTTTCCCTTTTTTCATCCGGTTTTTTTTTGTTCAATTTTTTCCATTCATTTATTTATTTTCTTTTTAATTTCTTTTTCTATTCTGATTTTGTGTTTGTATGTGCTTCTGTCAAATTCACATTATATTTGGACTGTCTGTTCAAGTTCTTTATACCACAATACTTCCCATTTCAGTTCTTTCTGATCCATTACCACTGGTTTGCTATATCTTTCTTCCTCTGATTTCAAAAGGTCTTGCCAAACCATTAGTTGTTGATAATGAATCCTGCAATAAAGTGTCCAGATGCCTAGTTCCATCAGAATTCCCAGTATGTGGCTGAGTGTGATAGTTGTAGTATATTTTTTACCGATGCATTTTGTGTTCTCTCTAAAAGATCAATACCATTCTGCCTCCTATGTGTCCAATGAGTCCACAGATTGTATGTTATGGTAGGAATAATTGTTTTTTCATGTAACATAAGAATAACTTTAGCTCTTAGTTTTCCAGTCATTCTTTCAGTTCCTGTTGTCTTTGCTTCTGCAGTCATCCCTTTTGTTCTGCTGCTAATGTCTTTCAGGTGTCTTTCTACACTGCCACTCTCAGTTATCCAATTACTTAGATACTTGTATTTTATTGTTTTTCTAAATTTTTTTTCTACGTAAATATTAGCCTCTTTACACTCTTTTTCGTGCACGTCTTTCTGATCATGTAATGGCTTTTACCATTAGTATTAATGAATGTATAATTTTGTTTTCCCCCGGTTTTCTACCAATTGTTTACTTCCTGTTGCCGTGATCTCTTCGACTAATGCCATTCCTCCTACTTTTGTTGTTGGTGTTATAAGTGTCTCTGTGTACAATGTACAAGTTTATATCTACAGTCTAGTGTCATTAAAAACCAATTAAAATCTCTGATATACAAGATAAAATGTTGTTCTGTTCGAAAAACAGAATCAATAAAACAATTTAAAACAACTGAAAATCCCTTGACACTTTGACACCGTTGTTTAACAAAGATGATTTTTTTTGTGGAGAGCCTCTTTGAAAAGGAGAATATTCCAGTTCATGGAGTGGTTTATTATGCAAATGTTTTGGGGAATTAAATTGACATTGAGTGTTTTATTATCATGGTCGCTGCCTTCGTTCATACCTGTAAGGTTTAATGATGGCAAATACTGAAAATTCGTGCATTGTAAAATATCCATTTTAATTGCTTATTCGTTTTGTGTGCAATGTTTTGTGAACGTTTATGCAAACCTTGATCGGTTTTTCCAGTATGGTACGCATTACAGCAAGGACAAAAAATTGATACCTTACAGATGACTTTGATAATTTGGGGATTTTATCCTTTGTGTTGGTGAAGAGAGAACGTTTGATCATGGAGTAATATAAAACAAAGTTAACTTTCATTCTGATCCACCTCTGAGTTTTCTGACACACTTCTTTATTAAGTGGTTATCCAATTCTCCAGCATAATGAACATGGATCTAAAGATTGGTTGTGCCTTTTTTCAGTTTTGCATTGTGATTTTGGTAAAGTGCGTCCAATAATTCGTTTGACTTCCATTTATTTCTTGGTTTGAATATGAGCCTAAAAGTATGCATATTTTCGGATTACCCTTTATCTTATGTACTTTTGTATGTGTGTGATGAGTCGATGTCTAAAACAGAGAGAAGATTATAAAAGGAGATTCCCTTCTAGCAAGTTATGGTGATGAAGTTTTTCTCAGAAGTTTACATAAGTAGGGTGTTCAAGTAAATTTTCTTTTGTTGCAAGTGATCAATTTTACATGCTAAAATTAGACACTGTTGCAAGAAGCCCAAAACAGTTTTCCTTTTTGCCATAGCCCTTTCCAATCAAAAGTTACATGTGTTTGAGTAAACTAATTTCACGAAAAAATATGGCAGTCTCATTACTAACAGTCTTACAGGAGAATGGCACTTTGAATGGTACCAAAAATGCTCAAATAAGGTTAAACTAATCAAAATAAATGGACATAACTCTTAAACTGTAAATGGTATGTTGATGGTACTTTGTATTCAAGTTAACAATGACACAATATTTGTTTGGAGCTCATTTTAGGGGAACTTGTTGCCATGGAAACACTCTAGTTGCCCTGAAAACAATGGATGCGATCACTTTCAAATTGTTATTAAACAGGCTTCAAAAACAAAGCCTAAACCATGGCACAATTAAGAATACAATCCTCAATGTCAACTATCAAAATATTGAAGGGTAGGTTTGGGAGAAATTTGATTGCAAGTTAACCCCGCGTTTGTTGCCATGAGAACAAAAAAATTTTGCTGTTATGCAAATTAAGGATATAAAAGTTTCTTTCAAAAATTTCTTTGCATTGGAAATTTAGCCACGGGCAACAAGAGTAAGGCACTTGTCAAAAATTTCTAATTGTTGATATTGTAATCTAAGTGGTGTCGTTGGAGCACATTGGGTGTGGGGGGGAGAAATAACTTTTTTTTCTGGTAAACGGCAAATTTTTCGATACAAAATTATAGAGTAATTGCAGCAAGCGACATTTAGCTAACTATCGCCTAACAAAATATGAAAAAATCCAACAAATTTCTGGCAGAATTTTACAGAGAAGGGCTTAAGCCCCTAGCTCCCTAGCCACGACACCACTGTTTAACCTAAAATGACATTGCCCTTTTTCAAATGTGCCATTTTCAAATGTGCCATTTTCAAATGTGCCATTTTCAAATGTGCCATTTTCAAATGTTATCCTTCTTTGCCGTTGGAAGATAGTTATGTTCTGTTGTTGGCTTTAAGAATTCTTTGTTGAGGAACTCAGTTTTCTTTGTCCCTCGAAACTTTTTTGTTACCCTTTCGTAACGATCCTTCAACCGTATGTAAATAGCTAAAACAGAAGGCCCTGGCTCTTCTGTGGATACAGAAATCTTTTCCTTGTAAAGCTCAACAATTTTTGCNCCACTGTTTAACCTAAAATGACATTGCCCTTTTTCAAATGTGCCATTTTCAAATGTGCCATTTTCAAATGTGCCATTTTCAAATGTGCCATTTTCAAATGTGCCATTTTCAAATGTGCCATTTTCAAATGTGCCATTTTCAAATGTGCCATTTTCAAATGTGCCATTTTCAAATGTGCCATTTTCAAATGTTATCCTTCTTTGCCGTTGGAAGATAGTTATGTTCTGTTGTTGGCTTTAAGAATTCTTTGTTGAGGAACTCAGTTTTCTTTGTCCCTCGAAACTTTTTTGTTACCCTTTCGTAACGATCCTTCAACCGTATGTAAATAGCTAAAACAGAAGGCCCTGGCTCTTCTGTGGATACAGAAATCTTTTCCTTGTAAAGCTCAACAATTTTTGCTGATAAAAGATGCTTCTGTTCTCCATAAAACTAGTAGATGTCTCTTTTTAAAATTATTGTTTTTCTGCGCTCTGGATCATCCTCTGCATTCACCATCAAAATTCCTTTGTTTATTGTCTTTTAAAAATTACGAGACATTCGTGTGCGTTCTTCGATGATCTTGGCAGTATAAAGTCTCCGGTCTCGCGAAAGACATGAGTTAAAATTTATAAAAACAACTGGATTTCAGCTTTCAAGTATTTTAACTTTCCGATGTGATGATACAAAAGCAATTTCTCTTCCAAGAAAACACACAGATTGATAAACGAAAGTTTGTTTTTGCAAAAGGGGCGTGCTTGAGTACAAAATCAACGTTGTGTATGCTATCCATAGAAAGTTTGAGGATCGCAGAATCCACTAATGAGGGTCATTCTCGCAGTGAAAAAGCCAAAAGTCATTTCTGGCTTTTTCACTGCGAGAAAATTGGCTCGTCGCGTAATTTTGGGTTCAGGAATTGTTCTGCAAGTAAACCGCACATGTCTGTAACATTTTAAAAGCTCATTTCAAGAGCTAAAAAACGATGTGACTTTCAATATAATTAAATCTGTCTTACGTGCAGAAAGTTTCAAAATTACTAACGCAAGTAACAGTTTCGATGAAATTCCACAGATATATGAGGCAGGTTGAATACCCTAACTTGAGTATTTCATTGACGCTTTTGGTAAGATCGTGAAGGCGTGATGTTTTCAAATTAAGGCAATCATAAATAGCAAGTTTTATTGTTAATGAGGGAATTTGCAGCAAAATGCTTTGTACCAATATGATGAATATGTGTGGTTGGGTTTTGATTGTGTCGAAGTTAAGTTAAATTTAAGAGACGGCTGTTGGGTAAAATTTCGTTGGGCTTTACATGAGAGGGAAGAGACATTCTGGCGTCAGTTAGGCGTACACATAATTCCTCGTTGTTGACCATATATTGTTTTTTTAAACTTGAGGATTAGTCCATCTATTTAAAGTTGATTCCAATGACCTTGCTTTTTCGTAGAAGTAAGGGGATTTGAGAGCTTTCGCCACAGGTACCTCTCAAGTAAGCAAGGAGTACTTTCCACTGAAAGTAGCTAGCACCTCACTGTCATAGTGCTTAATTATTACCCTGAGAAGGATATTATATAAATACATATATATATATATTTATTTATAATGTGTGTGAGTGAGTGAGTGTGTGTGCGTGTGTGTGTGCGTGTGTGTGTGCGTGTGCGAAGGTTTCTGCAGAGAGATCAAGACTAGAAGCGAAAAAATGAATAAGAGACACGGTAGCAACTTTAAGTCTTATGTTTGCATTAATCAGGCTATAGACAGACTTGCAGAGGCAGAGAGACAGCCAGTGGCAGAGAAACACACAGAGAGACACGTAGCTGTGATTACTGGAGGCTGTACACCGGGATGAATATTCTGACCACATCTTCTCCTCACAGATACAGTTTTCCGAAGCGTTTTTGAAACTTCAAATTCTCTATAATTATTTAAATGATTTAAACTTTCTAATGTTTGAAATTAACCTAACAGCTAGTATTATTTCCGTGAAGGGAACCCCATTTTTCTTGTTAGAAACTAAATAACAAGAAAGGGGTATTTGACTCCTCAAATATCAGTTTGAATAATGGGAAGCTTACTTTTCCGTTTTGATTAATTTTATTCACATTCCTTTTTATGGTTTCCAGTATTTTATTTACAATTGGATTAATTTTGGTCACATTACTATTATATTATGTTATTTCGGGTATTGACTCTGAAAAAGGTTATGTGAACCACCAGTCATCAGTTAATCAGTTTCTAATAACGCAGTGCAAGAATGTTTTCTGTGATGTTTTCCATTTGAGAAATGTGTTACTGAAGTATTTTCATAAAGTAAAAACTAGCCAGGAGAAGTCACGTTTGTCGTAGTCTTAATGGGCATCTCAATCACAAGAATTCGATGAACCATCTGTCTCGCCTTCGAGTAAGTAAAAATATACTGACGTTCAAAGTGGCGCTACGCAAACTGGTAATGGCCCTTGAAAGAATAAACCTGGTTACTCAGGAAGTAACCAAGAACTGTTTCAGGAAAACAGAATGTTTCACTCTTGAGTGTTTTCATAATTGAGGATGGTTAAAGTTGAAAAGAATCGAAAAGAATTGCGATACACCTCAATGGCAAGCAGTTTCCACAACATTATTCATTTTGAGAGCTTGTCCTGTGTATCAGAAATCAAAATCTGTAATGCTGGCTTTAAAGGGTGCCTGACGTCATACAGAGTTGAATCTCACAAAGAAATTTTACACCAGTTTGTTAAGCCTGACATGCTGATGAGAAGGACAGTCAAACAGGTTCACAAGGGGCCACGGCCATATGATTCAGATGAGCAATTCCAAAGACCTTGTGTCATTGAGGGATAAAAGACCTTATGTATTTTGAAAGAATTGTTGGTTTTATTACATCGTTGGGAATTTTTTTGCAGAAATGCCACAGAAATAGAGTATTGGGTGACTGATGACGATGATGACAAAGTCAAGCACGTCGTATTTGTCTGCTAGAAATTCAATTGAATTTCTTTTTGTATTTGGGTCTTTTACGAACTTTTGTCAGGAACAAGAAAAAGAGGTATTGGACTAATACATCGAATAGTACACTCTGCCGCCCTTGATCACACATGAAAAATGAGGTTATTGGAGTTTTGAAAGAAGCAGAATATTTTACAGTCATAGCTGACGGAAGTAGTGACAAATACCTGGGGGAAATACATAGCATTCAGAAAAAAAATACCCCCCCTCCCATCCTCTACTAGTCAATGCTATTTTGTTTTAAAGATGTGAGCAATCATTCGAGTAGCTCTTTGATAGATTTACCTCTACTTTGACATTATCAATCGCTCTTCAATTTTTTGATCTTGATTTATATAACGAACAATAATGACTTCTAGTTATGAAAAAAGCTGCTTGCAAAAAGGTTTATCAGATACTTACGGTCGCTTAACCGTTTATATGCATCAGCTCTGTTACAAACTTTATCTCCTTGTCATAATAAACAATATAGAAGAAGCTGACGATTACTACTTGCCAGTGAAAATTTATACGACTGCCTAAAACTAAAGGATATCATGAAAAAATATGAAAACTTTAAATGAAGGGAACTCTAAGGTGCTTTTTGGTTAAGTCACCATGACTGCCTGAACATCTTTGACAGTGAAATAGAGCAAAAAATCTCCGGTTTGGAGAAATATATGACAGCAACATTTGTTAAAAGTGAATTTAGGATCATTTCAAAGGAGTTATATGATCAAATATTCAATCCGCTTGTTATTTTATGAAACAAATATTAATCGAATTATTGGAAACTGTGAACGTTGCAAGTCAAGTATTTCAGTCTTTATTCAATAACATGTCTCATGTTTTGGGAGTTATGAATGAGTGCCGCCAAAACATGAGCGAAATTAGTGACATAAATTCAACACCTATGATTTCAACCGATTTGTAAATTCTAAAAGCTATGCATGGAAAAGAGAGAGGTCCAACTAGAAACACAATGATTGTATCTCCATTTGATGATTATGTGTGGTTGGGTTTTGATTATGTCGAAGTTAAGTTAGATTTAAGAGACGGCTGGAGGGTAAAATTTTGTTAGGCTTTACATGAGAGTTACGTTGATACTCGTCAATAACAAAGGAAACGAGCCTCTCCAGTTTGGATAATAGCATGCAAAATCGCACTCACCATTGGTTAGGCTTCATCAAGAGTTGAATGCCTCTCTCCTCCGTAGGTTACATTGATGCCAAAAGAAGACCACGTAGCACACCTTTCCTTGAGTGTCCTTGACCAGCCTATTCTTTGAAAATTTTCTAACTCGCAAGTTATCTTTCAAGGAATTTTCCATTAAGTGGGTACAGAAACCTTGCTGTTTATTCTTCAAACTTTTTGTTGTTCTGGGTTTTTTTCATAGTAACTGAAACTACTTTGTAAACTTTGAGTTGTCACAAAGAAACACTTTGTTTGGTGCTATGTATTAGCTTTCTTCTTTAAAAAGCTCCCCTCCACCCTTCAAGGTATGGTGAGGGAGAGAGACAGAGAGAGAGACACACACAGAGACAGACAGACAGAAACAGAGACAGACAAAGAGGGGAGAGAATGGGGGGGTTGCGGTTGGTATGTGTGTGTCTTTTTCAAATAAAGATTGTTTTCCTTGCTTCATCTCATTTGTCAAACATACGTATGTGTTATTGCTTTTGAATGAAAATTTTTTTCTTTGGAGTAGGGGAGCGAAATGTAGACAGTAGTTAAAGGGATTGATACTAACGTTTAGGCTGCTTCTCAAAACGAAAAGTAATTTTATTGAGTAATTTACCACACGGACAGTGTACGTAAGCTGGTAATGCCTGAAAAGGTTTCGATGCGTTAATTGTCATTCAACAAATATTAGCAATATCTGTTTGATAGTTCTCTATGTCTTCCTTCCAATTAGGAAATTCCTATTTATTTCCAACCTAGCCTGTTCTACGCCTGTTTTAGCACAAAGTACTCAATTATGATAGGTTGTATGGAAATCAATGTCACTTGTCGTGGAGAGCGGTCCTTGGTAGACCTCCAACTCTGCTTTCAAAGGTTGGAACAAACAGTTTCAAATAGGTTCTTTACTGAAATTCTCAAATGAAACATTCTTGTGATACATTTGCCTTCCAATTGTTCCGTTCTTTGTCAGAGCAGTATTACCAATTGTTTAGTATATCAGCCCTTTGACAGAAAAGTACAACTTATTTGTTCAATACGATTTCCTAATATATAAAGAAGATTAAAAGATCAAACCTTAAGCACATTATTATACCGCAATTGTTTCCTGTCTTTTGTTTTCCTATTGCATGAGCAGAACAGTTGACCTACCTCACCAAAGCAGGAAAACAAATGAGCACATCAAAACAATTCCTTTCCGTGAGAGAGTTTAACAAGTGCCCCTAAGGGCTAAGTAACTCTACAACACATTTGGTCATGTGTAAGAGCGTGAATTTTTTTCTTTAATTTTAAATATTTGTGGCGCTCTCAAGGAATGTAACAAAAATCTACAGATATGTCCAGACCGGGCGTGAAAAAAGAAGATTTTTATCAGAGGCGCCAAAACCACTGGGCAGTAGAAGCAGCTGTTTGCCTTTTCAAGTGGAAAGGAAATAACACTCGACTTATTCCCTCACACATATAGGAGCATTCTGTTTAATGGTGCATGTGCCCATATGCGGACAAAAGTGACACATGCTCTTATATGACAAGGGAGCTGGAGAGGGATGAAAAAAATATTACCAAATTTTGATCTCAAACTAATTCACTTCTTTGCGAATAACCATGATAAAAAGCTCGATTTTTTTAAGTTCATTGATCCTTTAATACAGTATTCTCAAGGTATCTATAATCTACTCATGTGGCAGTTCCAATGATGTCCCACTACCTTTGCTTCAATTTCTCCACAAGAAGCCAAAATAACGAAAATAATTTGGGTAGTCTCTTGAGTGTGTGCTTCAAAGTTTCACCTTCTTTTGTCACTCTAACAGCATATTTATCGTGTGTGTTGTTATATTGCCCTTTGCATGAGACAATTTCTCCAAAAAATAGTGTCCGAATTTTATAAGGGCTATTCTTTCGTAGAGTCACAAACGTTGCCCAAAATATACCTCATGATGTCCCTGAGATCTGCGATGAATTTCTGGAAGACATAGGCATTTTGAAAATATATGATTTGTACATCAACATGTATGAGACACCATCCGATTTTGACATCCTTCCTTCCATCGCATTTCAAAGGTCTGAAAACTATCAAGGTGACAGCTGGTCACAAGCAGCTAGGATTCAGAAGTGTCTTCAGAATAGAAGTTAAGCAACAAGGTACTAGCTATAAACCGTTTGTTTGCCTCTAATGGTCATTTTTCCAAATTTGAAGAAGACCCTAACTGGAAAGTTTTTACAGAGTGTAGGAGCATTTGGATAAAAAGGAGGCAACATAGCCAAAACGTTCATGAGAGAGAGACTTCCATTCCAAAGATATTGAAAAGGAGGCCTGGTGGATTATCCCACTGAAGAGAAACTCTCTGGATCATCGACTCTGCGCCGCGTCACAAGATTCTTGAGAAAGATTTTAAGCCTATCAATGTCGATTGCAAACTGATACACACCGGCATGACAACTCTTTCCAATTTTTTGACGTCCACATTAATAAATCGTTCAGAGAGAGGCTGAAAGAAAAGTAAAGAAATGGCTAATGATTCTAATTTTCTTAAGGGATTCAAACAGTGTGACACGCCCTCTTACACAATTCGTAAATATGGGGGAAAATAATGGGCTCACGCACTTCTACCCTAATAGAGATTTGCCCTCAAATTTCTTGAAAATCTAAAAATTCTGCTTATAACAGCATGCGCGCATGCTGAAAGAATTTAATATTTTGAAAAAGTATCTCTGTTATTGACATTTTCACATCAATGAGTATTTTTAGAAAAGCTCCAAGCTTCTGCAGGAATTTTTTGCCATAGAGTCACAGATCCAATATAATGTTTGAATTTAAATGTATTTTCCCACTTCCTCATTCACCAGTAAAAGTTCTTTTAATTCTTCTATCGATGAGTTTCTTGTAGGGATTAAGTGGTTTCTGATAAAAGTAACCACTAAATTGTTGAATGATTTTTGGACTTCTGTGTGTTTTTAAGCCAGGAGTATTGGGTATGAAATAGACAGGGATACCACAAGGGGAAAAAAAGTTTCTTTCCGGCTACAGAAACCCTTTTGGCAAACTGTTTATACAGAAGAAGTATTTTAAGACCATTTGAAATGATAAAACTGGAAATAACTTTTAGTTTGCATTGCTATCAGAAAATTAAATATAAGCAATAACCTGAAAAGTGGCACGTCCCTGTATACAAAATATACCAAGTACCCTCGTGGTATTTAACTGCACGTTTATTTGGAAAAAACTTCACGTTGTTCAATAAATAAACCAAGCCACGGCCATAATATTGTCAAGATCTTTGCACATATCACTGTAATGTAATATATGTATGTTTGCATCTAACCAACTGTGTTAAGAGGTTATACATTTCAGATTAACAACAAGTACCATCTGCAAGCATATTTTCTCTTGTCAATGAAAAATCAATTATGTTGTGCTTTACGAAAGGTTGACTGCAAAATTGTTCAGATTTGACATGTTATGTCTATACGAAAAAGATTTTGGAAGCAAAAGGAATTTTCAATTTTACCAAAAGTAAGCAAAACAGCTTGCGAAACTGGAAATTCATTATAAACATGAAACAAAGGATGTGCTTGAAACGATGCTTGTACTCGAAAGCAGTTTTTTCTCATGAATATTTCCTATTATTTAAACAAAGTAATCATTTCTGTTATTGTATGATAAACTATTGTTAATAATCTTATCTACTAGGCTGGCTTAACACTGATTATATGTTATTTCCGTGATTTGTCGCTGCCAAACTTAACTCATTTTCGAAAATTTCTGATGTTGACGTTTAAAGAGTTTCAAAAATTTGAAAATGTATATTAATCCAACTGGAATTTTCAACTTACTTCAATCTTTAGCTTTACATTTACGACCGTGGAACTTTCTTAATAAATAAATGTTCTCCGTTTTAGTTTGGTAAGTTAAAGTTCAATATTAGAACAGTTGCCTATAAAATACTGAATTTAAAAGCTGCAGTCAGTCACCTTCCAGATTCTTTGGATTTTTTTATTAAACTTGACAAGTTTGGAGTTATAGAAATTAACTTAGATTGTCTTGTTTATTTAATTCGTAAAATTCAGTATTGTTAAAGCACCATAACAGTTAGTCAATAACAGTGTTTCTGCGGGAATACACTAAGAGAAAGTTTCAATTTGTCAAACTGACTTGTATGTTAGTCAGTGCCCTAGAGCCCCATGAGGGCTATTGGGTTAAGAACTTATGTATGTATTCTTTCTTTCCTTCTTTATTTGTTTAGTTATTTATTGATGATTGATTTCTTTTCTTTAGATTACCAATGGCCTGTTATCAATATGAATTCTTCCTTTTTAGAAACAGTGCAAATGTACAAGCAGTTCGGATGGATTCAATAGGGTGGCTTAAAGGCCACAGCTTTCCGAACTATCAGAGTACATTTAGAGCAACATGTCACCCTGTGTGAGGTTGCTTTTCTCGTTTAATCAAAATTTTGACTTCAAACAAAATCATTCTTCCACAATCCTTGCTGATAATACAAGAAAAAAAGATGGGAGGGGAGAAGGAAGAGAGACAAATTTTCAAGCTGTTGTTACACTAGTTTAAGTTAATGTAATTCTGCAGACATCTTCAGGATTCAGTCAACAACTAAATTTGATTGTATTGCGGATTTCTAACAAAAACAACAGCCTATAAGCATATTGTAAGCTTTTTCTTAGCAAATAAAAAGTAAAAAGCTAAGCCAGCTCATAAAAGCAGTTTAAACAAAAATACATACAAAACAAAATAAACGTAAAGACAAACCGTCCCTATTGTGAAATAGCAGGTAAGGAGAAGAAAAAACTCATTTGGTTATGTAATACATTTCATCAAATAAGATTAAACATATCAATATAGCATTTTAGCACAAACAGCCAGAGCTGACAGCCAGACTTTGTACCATGAAGAAGCAGTAGGGAGCTAACTTGGTTACCATTCTGGCAACCCGTGGCATCTTGGAGTTCCCTAAACTAACATGGACAAAAAAATAACAAAAACAAATCTAGATATGAAGTGTTTTTGTATGGGGCCAATGGAACCACAAAAAATGTTTCATACCTAAATTAATTCCACGATAATGAGGGGAAAATTTGTTTAGTTGATAGACCGACCAGGATAATTGAATTCATGTGCGGTTACTGTTATCAAATACGCATTTAAAATGTTGGATAAATAAGATACATAATACAATTTTTCATAAAATTTTCTTTTGTGATTTTAGATGATGCCAAAGGCAAAGGGGTGGAATACTGCAGAAAAAACAAAATCTCTAGAGGGAAAGGCTTAATCCTGATGCACAAAGACTTGAAGAAGTAAAAAGACGGTGACAGGAATATTGCACTAGATTATATCAGAAAAACTATGACATTAATGAACCACAACTTCCACTCTTTACTGATCGAAAAAAAAGAAACACCTCCGTTGAACTCAGAGGTTGAGAAGGCAATCAAGGAACTCAAGAATGAAAAATGTCCTGGTGTTGATGAAATTGTGGCTGAATTAATAAAAAATGGTGGGGACCATATCATAACCTACTTTTACAAACTATGCACGTTGATTTGGAACAAAAAAGAATGGCCAGATGACTGGGTTTAGTACATTTTTGTTCCAATACCAAAGAAAGGTCACATTGAACAATGTTGTAACAACCGAACCATTGCACTCATTGGTCACTGTAGCAAAATTATCCTTAAAATCATGACAGGAAGAATGAACACTAAGATGGATGAAGAGGTTAATGAAGTGCAAGCAGGCTTTAGAGCTGGAACTGGGACATGAAACCAAATTCTCAATCTCAAAATGATTATAGAGAAAAAACCAAGAGTATGGAAAAAATGTATTCTTGTGTTTTATTGATTACAGGAAAACCTTTGACATGGTCTCTTATGATGTACCGTGGAGTGTAATGGTCAATATTGGATACCCAGCCCATATTATTTACCTAATTAAACAGCTGTATGAACAACAGAAAGCAGCAGTCAGAACATCTCTTGGCCTAACAGACTGGTTCACAATTAAGCAAGGTGTTCGCAAAGGATGCTTTCTTTCCCCACATCTCTTCGACATCTGTTCGGAACAAATAATAAGAAATGCACTGGATGGTTTTGTTGGTAGCGTCAAGGTCAGTTGAAGATTTTTTGCTAATCTGAGATATGCAGATGATATTGTTTTAATAGCCAGTAGCATGGATGAATTACATGACTTAGTTAATAGAGTAAAAGAGTCAAGTTTGAAGTTTGGACTTGCATTGAATTCGAGTAAAACAGAAGTTATGAAAATAGCTAAGAACAATGAGAATGAGAATGATGCAGAGCACATTATAGTTAATAATAATGAAAAAATTGAAAATGTAATAGAGTTTCTGTATCTCGGAACACTTATCACCAATAAGTATGATGACACAAGAGAAATCCGTTGAAGGTTATGTATAGCAAAAAGTGCAATGGTCTCATTAACAAATGTGTGGAAAGACAAAAGTATTACTATTACTACAAAGAAAAGACTGCTACACACATTAATTTTTAGCACAGTCAGGTCACCTCACAATGTTAGGTATTGAAAAATATAGACAGAAAGAAGATTGAAGCATTTAAATTATCGTGCTATCATCGTCTAATGCGCATCACTTGGACTGAAAAGAAAACTAATGAATGGATACTAGAAAAGATGGATGTAAAGGAGAGGCTACTAACAACTTTAAGTCGTAGAAAAATGGCTTTTATTGGACACATACTAAGGAGAAAGAACATAACCAGTGATTTATTACTTGGAATGGTTTATGCTACGAGAGGGAGAGGAAGACCGAAAGTTAGATATAGCGACAGCATTAAAGAGATTTTTGGTGGAAGAAGTATGGTTCAGTTGTACAGAATGGCGCAGGATAGAAGGAAATGGAGAGCCACAGCGGTTTATTTTGAACCTCCCGTTAGATGATAATGTTAATGTGTCAGATCAGGGTTTCCTGACTGGGAATGTTTCCCCCAGCCTTGCAAATGTTCATTCAACATTAGGATGAGCAATAACTTTGAAGGTCAAAGGTCAAAGGGCTTTCAGACAAATTGAAAGATGCAGTTGTAAAACTGGAACTGATTTTTAAAAAATTGAGTGTCTTTGGAATCAATCTTTTGTATACAGCCTATAATACTTGGTATCATTTAATTTCTTATCAATATGGATTCACAATAAAATCTGTCTGTATTCTATATATCTATTTTCTATATATACATCCTATATAAATTACATATACTTATATATTATGTACATATTTTGTTTTCAAGGAAAGTACCACTATTGTTTAAAATTATGGTGCCAGGTAAGAACAGAAGATATGCAAATTGTCTTTGTTGAGGTGTTCATGTAGTCTTTGGCTTACAATAGATAATTTCGAGTTAAAGAAGATACTGATTGAGACATTTCTGTCTTGGGTATTCTGTTGTATCCTCTGCCTAAAAAAAGAGGAAACAAATTTTTGCCTGAAATTATTAATGAGAAAGATAAGTACAAATTCATCAAATACAAAAAAACTGGGTAAGTGTCAAGATTTGAATATGAGCTGGTGGATTGTAGGAATGTTTTTGCAGATATTGGTTGGCAGTCTTTGGTTTTATATGTAGGGGGATGGCAAGAGTGTTATTTGCTCATCTGGTTGTTGAGTCAAGAAATAAAGATTTGAAGCTTCTTAGTTTTTACAGATGTATAGCAACCATCGTCACATTCATGGTGATCAATTTTTGAGTATAAAGTGACAACATCCATAAAGATTAGGAAAGGAGTTGAAAGGTAAAGCTAAGACTTTATCTTATTTATTCTCTTTAGAAAATGAGTTGTGTTTTTTAGTGATCAATCTAAGAAAATGGTCCATAAAATCAGAAATACTGATGGTGCAACTATGGTAGCTACTGTAGATAGGACGGATAGAAAAAAATATTGTTACTTTTTTTTGTTTGATGATCCTTCTGAAAAATGAATTGCATGATCCTTCTTTTACTTTGAGGTATGGCTTCAGTTCTTTATGGGTCGATTATCTGTCAACATTTCTAAACAGATAGCTGTATATTCTGCTTTGTCTAAGACTATTAAGATCTCTCCTTTATTAGTTCGTTTTTAACTATTATTTCCACGTTTTCAAGGCCATGTAATGCATTTCTATATTTTTGGGGTTCTAACCAGTGTATTTATTTCACAGCTATTTATGTGGGGGTGTTTATTCTTGGCGGATGTACAGCAAATTGACAAGACGTCTTTTTTCCATTAACTGTCGGTGGATTTAAAAGTAAAGAATTTTAATTAGTATCCGAAATCGATTGTATCTGTATGCCATGAACATCGTCAGTACAACACAATGACAAATGATTACCAACAACAAAAAATGGTCATTCAAAACTCTACTGTTTTGTCCTTCAGAAAAGGCAAGAGCAAATAATTCTCTTGAAAACGGAATTCGGGATCTTAGATTAGGAATATAAAAATATATAATATAAAAATATGAACATGTATGTAATGCATGTATATAATATAAACATAACATTATATTATATTATATTATGTTATCTTACCTTATATTATTATATTATATTATATTATATTATATTATATTATATTATATTATATTATATTATATTATATTATATTATATTATATTATATTATATTATATTATATTATATTATATTATATTATATTATATTATATTATATTATATTATATTATATTATATTATATTATATTATATTATATTATATTATATTATATTATATTATATTATATTATATTATATTATATTATATTATATTATATTATATTATATTATATTATATTATATTATATTATATTATATTATATTATATTATATTATATTATATTATATTATATTATATTATATTATATTATATTATATTATATTATATTATATTATATTATATTATATTATATTATATTATATTATATTATATTCTATTCTATTCTATTCTATTATATTATATTATATTATATTATATCATATTATATTATTTAAATTATATTATACTATACTATACTATACTACCCTTGTGCAATCCCAAGATCTTTCAGCAAGGAATGCACTCTTTTTTGAATTTGTGGTCTTTTGTGATTATCTTCACCTTGCGTTCTATTGCTTTACCCAGTAAGCTTAGTACCCGGTTCTAGAGCCATGTGTATCAGTATTCAAGGCAGAGGGGGCAATTGGATAAAGTATATCTCAGGTTGCCCAGCTTACCACTTCTATATTTGTTATCCCCTCATAGCAGCCACTTCTGCAAGTTTGTTATCATAAGTAACACGTCTTATACTGAAAGTATAGGAAGCTGATTCTTGCCTGGTTCAAATTCTTTAGCTCATTCCAACCAATCTTCCACTTAAGAACTTTTCCCTCCAAAGAAAAACGTTACCCCAGATGACTGCATTGCACAAGCTCCACATAATCGTGACTTTTTTCTCTATCTTTACCTGCTTTGCCATTGCTCCCCTTCTATATCTTAAGGTTATCTTCGCGCAAGCTTTAAAAATTCTTGATTTAAATGTTTTTCTGAATTAGTTTGGGTAAATCCTATTTTATCACCATGTTGTAAACTTGCGAGCTTAATGTCTGTTGCTTACTCAGCTTTAAATTTACGACCAGTCCTGATATCTGATGGTAATGAAAGAATAGTGCTATCACTTAGATAGCAGAACATCTTAATTGTTCCAATTTTACCAAATCTGTTAGTCTCCACACTCGATGGTATTAGGATACAGAGTGATCCGATGTTCATATACAAGACAACACTGACAGTCATGCATGAAAGACCAAATTTTCTCAGATACACATTACAGTTCGGTTCTATCCGTTCTACTCTTATCATAGCAGCTTCGTTAAGAGTCAGTGACCATTGGATTCTTAGAAAAAGTGTAAATTGCATGCACCATAACTTCCTGAAAGCAAAGTGTCATCAATCTATTTGAGACCTTGTTCAGTCAGAAAGGTAGAAGACTTCATTAAAAAGACGAGATCGAACAGTTCGCCGTAACAAGATGGCGTCCTCTATAAAATATGCAAAATATGTTGGAAATCAATCTACAGGTTGTTCTTAATTGTAAAAAAATGTGAGAGGAAAGGAAGTAATGAAACGATGAACTAAAACAAAAGCAGTGTACAAATCTAAGAAAGAAAATCCCTCGACACTAGATCAGTTTAGGGTCATTTCATTGGTTACCAATAATGGCAAGATCTCCTTCAGGTACAATTCAGAAGAAATCTATGATGTTTCTCATGTCAAATGGGTACAATCCTGAATCCGTTCTGAAAACAGGGCTTCCAGGGGTATTAGAGCATATAATATACCATAAAGATCTGCTTTGCAATATAATCTGCAAAAAAGGAGCAAGGAGATCTCCTGGGCTTTTTCTCGCTTGATGAGCCAAATGCGTTTAGCTCTGTCCCATATAAGCTACTAAAGCTTTCAATGAAGATGTTTTGGCTTCATTCGAAAGTAAGAAAAGTGGTGATAGATTTTAATAACTTTTTCATCATGCAATTCTCTATTGATTAACTGGCTGCCGTTTGGCAGATGTTGGAGGTTGGTTTATTTGCTGACTGCACAATTTTAGTGTTATGAATCTTCCTTTCTGTAAAAGTGGTATTGAAAGAATTTAAGATAGTTGAAAAGGAGAAAATTATGGAGGCATCATAGAAGGCGTTTATGGATGATATGACTCTGTTGAAACAAAATTCCACCGATATGGAAGAAGGTTTGGAAAGATTTCGCCTTTCAAGGCAAAGATATTACGATGTTAATCAAAGAAAAATAGAAGGAGCAGAAATTTAGCATTGTGTATGACACCATTTCAACCGATTTAAACAACCAGAAGTCTCTCAAATTTAATTAAACGTCTGAAACTATATGCATTGGTATTCCACTTATTACTAGCATGGTTGTTTATTTCTTGCTGTTGCTCTATGTGTCTAAAAGGTGTTTTTCCATTTCTCCTTTTTGCATTCAAGCCTGCCACGTCTCTCTTGTAATCTTTTAGCAAGTCAAATGAGTCTGCTATAAATTTCCCCCTGCACACTTTCATCTTCTTTGAAAACGCAGTAGTTACCTCAATCTCTTTTAAGCACTTTCATACAGGGAGGCAAAGCTGGTTTCTCGTCTTGAGTAGCTGCAAGGTAGTGCGCTCTTAATCGCTTCTTCTCACTGGCTCTATTACCTTTGGGGACAGTTAGTATTCCTTTTCTTTGCTGCTTAGATCTGAATACCACCTTCTTTCACCAGTGTCCTGTAGATACCGTAAGCAAGCCTCTAAAGTTCTTGTTCTGATGTACATTCTTCTTTCTTGCTCTTCTTAACTCACTTGTCACAGGTTCCTCTAACTTAGAATAAAAAAGGTTCCTTCGCTTTCAGCCTCTTTGTTTTTTTACATTTTTCTCTTTATTCTCTAATGTATCCACCGTACCATTCTGGATAAGGTGGTGCCTGTCTGATAAGTACTTACTCTTCTCTTCTGAGGACACCATCTACTGTAATGAATTCTGGTCTTCAGTGATGGAAACTGTTTACGGCAGCACATAATCTCTTACACCATTTCCAATCCCGTCTCAAGTTTTCTACATTTAGATTCAATAGGAATAAATGGAAGCCTTTCTTTGTAAACATATAACTTAGCAACTCCAATTATCCGTTCGACAGCTGATCCCTACTTTGTCTGTTCGAGCCTCAAGTTCCATGTCACTTTGAAATCGTTGTAATAACCCCTCTGGTCCACATAATTTGTTTTGTAACAGGAACTAGCATTGGTTACAGCCTTGTTATGTTTATTCTGGGTGCTATCTCCCTTTTTAACCATGTTTTAATGTGTGTCAGAACCAAAGAGTTTCGTTCTTTGACTGGATAAAAGGAAACACAATCCATCGGGTTCCTCTTTATTTAGATACATTGACTATCAGCGAGAACATTTTCTTCCCAGCGTTTAAATCTATTGATTTTAAACCTTAACTTTCGCCCATTAGTTTTGCAATACTTGCAATAACATATTGAACTTGAGTGGATTATAGATTTTATATAAACTTGAATGAAATTAAAGTAATCATATGAAAAGTATTAAAGTTTTGCTCGCGACTTTGGCTGCTAAGCAACTCTACTCAATTGGGTCAGGTGATCTTTTCCACTTGCGTCACTGGAATGACAAACTGCCTCTTTCTGTAATTTGTCTTATTTCCTGATCAGTGGATGCCCTCCAAAGCCTCGCTTCAAATTGGTCGGTCTGTTATGTCGAAGAGTGCGCATGCTTTTCGACATTCCTCGCATTCGTGCTGGGCCAAACAGTCTGCCTTTGGAATTTTTTAACGCCTCAAGAAGTGGAGTAAAACCCCTTGATGTGGGCTTTTAAAGGAAGTACATTTTATTGTGTCCTTACAAGTACATGCTGCTGGACTGTTGTAAACAAATTTTGTTCCTGTCGTATCATGGTTTTAGAATGGTTGTAGAGATAAGAAGTATTTTCGGTATGTTGTATTGCTCATTTTCAACAGTGTGCTGTGACAGAAGCTGACGTCTCGTTGTGCAAGTGAATGACCGGGATTCAAACAGAAGAGCACATAAAGAAACATTAATTTTTTATTAAAGTTTGTTTTCATTTGGCATGACTAAAGGTGTTGTTGCAGTTTGAAGTAAGCTTCTTTAACTGACTCAATTTTTGGTGAAGAATACAGATTTACATTACCATACTGCATGAATCATTCAGCAAGATTAATAGCTTCGGCGTTTGTGATGAATCATTTTGTCAGAACAAAAAGTTATGTATTTGCAGAGGACAAACTTTGGAACAACGTACTCATTGGAATTTCAAGCATTTGATTGGATTTAACCTCATCTAAGAAGATTAGAATATTTTTGAAGTGAAGGGATATTTAATTTCGCAGGAAGTAACGAAGGCTTATTACTGATACTGTACTTGAGTTCCGTTAAAGCAATACTAGGTTGGTTTAGATTTTTATGCCTGACAAAAAAACTTTTTTACCTCAAGAGTTTTCCAAGGGGAAACAGTAAAGAAAAATATATATTCAGAATATCCTTTTTTTGTTTTCCACAACTGGAGACACTTTGGAGCCTCAAGACAGGAATTCACATTTAGATTAAGTATCGTAGCTTCACAAAGCTTTACATTCATGTAGTTTACGAACTGAGACAAGATTATTTGAAAAGATGGAGGACGAGGGGATTCGTCTCAGGGCAGCTTATAATGGGTAGGTAATTTTTTGTCTCTGTTTTAATTATATTTCAGATATCGTACAAACGCAAAAAAGAAAATAAAACAAAATTAACAGTGTACAGCTTTTATACGGAAACTGCTATTTTTCTTTTACTCACATTTATGTTTATTGTCAGCCATCACACATACACACACACACACACATATATATATATATATATATAATTCATCCGGAAGCAAGCCAGGGTTTTTGGCTTACCGATAGTTCTTTAGAGCTTTCTTAAAGCTTGGGTGGCACAACGTATTTTATTACCAGGTAACGGTGAAGTGTTAGCGAATTTGGCACTTGATGTATTATTTATCCTTATTTTCTTCTTGGAAACTTTACAAAGTAAGAACCAGGAGTAAGAAACTGCAATCTCAATATATTTACAAGCAGACATTGACCGTTTTTTGACGAATTTTTACGGGATGCTACAATTTGCACAGAAATACTACATGTGTAGAAAGATACATGAATTATATTTTTAATGTATGACCTGTTAAGAAATGCATGCCACCAGTGCTATACCTTATTTTTATCGTAGAAATTAATGAAGTCTATCGATGGAAATTTTTTTTAGGAAAAGTTGTTTAAATCAGAAAAAATAAAGAATAAAAAACAAGCTGTTTAACCATATTAAGCTATAAAGGCTTAATTATGCCAATTAATACAAACATGTAAAAGTTGAAACTAATGTATTTTTGTGTGTGTTTTTAATTGATTATGTTACAACAAAACTGTTCCCAGCGTAATGATTAATATCATTGATATAATTAGTTGAATACCACATGTAATCTGNATATATATATATATATATATAATTCATCCGGAAGCAAGCCAGGGTTTTTGGCTTACCGATAGTTCTTTAGAGCTTTCTTAAAGCTTGGGTGGCACAACGTATTTTATTACCAGGTAACGGTGAAGTGTTAGCGAAGTTGGCACTTGATGTATTATTTATCCTTATTTTCTTCTTGGAAACTTTACAAAGTAAGAACCAGGAGTAAGAAACTGCAATCTCAATATATTTACAAGCAGACATTGACCGTTTTTTGACGAATTTTTACGGGATGCTACAATTTGCACAGAAATACTACATGTGTAGAAAGATACATGAATTATATTTTTAATGTATGACCTGTTAAGAAATGCATGCCACCAGTGCTATACCTTATTTTTATCGTAAAAATTAATGAAGTCTATCGATGGAAATTTTTTTTAGGAAAAGTTGTTTAAATCAGAAAAAATAAAGAATAAAAAACAAGCTGTTTAACCATATTAAGCTATAAAGGCTTAATTATGCCAATTAATACAAACATGTAAAAGTTGAAACTAATGTATTTTTGTGTGTGTTTTTAATTGATTATGTTACAACAAAACTGTTCCCAGCGTAATGATTAATATCATTGATATAATTAGTTGAATACCACATGTAATCTGACAGATATATATTCTATGTTATTGAAAAGTATATAGCAAAAAAACCCCTCAGTTTTGTTTAGTTTAGTAAAGTATACTCTTTTGAAATATTTAATGCTTATCTTGCATTTTGAACACACCTTTTATATATCTTTTACACATTTTTAACAAACCTTAGATAATTTTTATTTCAAACATAAATGAAAGCACTTGACAGTTTTATTCTTCCAGAATTTAAAACTTTTCTACAGTAACTTTCATAATAATAAATACTTTATGCAATGTTCCATAGCATTAAGAAGAGCTTGCTTATTATTCTTATTCTAAACTTATTATCCCAAAAAATTTGTTGGAATAATAAGTGTTTGACAGTAATAAGTTGTCTCACAAAGGCCTCTACTGAGTAACCACATCAGAAGGTCATTTTATATAATGCATTTAAAAATAATTGTTATATATTTATAAAGGTAAAATGAATTGACTGCATCTGGATAGGTAAAGACTGATATTGCCATATGCTTAAATCCTTTTACATGCAAAACACCTATTCTAACTTTTATAATCACTGCCCCTGGGTGAAAATGGTCTTTTCCAGGAAGTCTAGGCTACACCACTACTATTTATTAACCCCCATTTCTGTGACTAACATGTATTTCAACATATTTCCATTGGAGGGGCTTTGTTAACACAGTTTGTTTATTGGTCATGGGTCATAAGTATCCTTTGATTATAAAGCTCTATCTTGGACCTTCAGGAAGTAGCTCAAGGCAACCATTGCATCACCATTAATATCAAAATGACAACTGCTGGGCTCTTTCTTTAGAAACAAGTAACAATTTGCAGTAGCCAAATCTTGTGACATTCATTGTCACTGCAGACTTGTGAACCAAAATTTTGTTTTGTTGGTAAAACACTTTTTCTCAAAATTGGTAGCAAGTAATTTTTAATGATCTGCAGCAACAAAATTCTTGTTATTATTTCAGAATATAGACTTCCAGAGAATTAAACTGTATGTTTCTGTGGAGAAGAGGGTGTTGCTAATGCAAATCACCCTTTTGCCACAAGCTTATGACTCACCCCTCATATCTCCTGTGGCAAGGCGCATTGATTCATTTTTTTACTCCATTTTTACTGCCCTGTACATTTTTACTTGATTTTTACCATTTAATTTTTGACATGTATTAAGTCATTGACTTCCACAGCCAGTCCTCCAGAACTCATTAATGGTGCTTGCACCACAGCAGTGTAGTTCCTACGTTTTGAGGAATAGTCCCATGTCAAACTTCTGTCAGTTGTATTTCTTTTCTGTAGTGCTAAGAACCATATTTATGAAAGAGTGTAAGACATGCTGTTGATGTGATTGCCCTGTTGTAAATGAATGGATGATTTCTTATTTTTCTTGCTGGAGTATTTATTTCCTTGTCGATGATCCTTTTATTTTCCCAGTCAAAGGTGTGATTTATTGTTCAGCAGTACTCCACTATTTTTTACCCTTGGTGTCACTCCTTTGATGCCCTTGATATAGGGTAGACACATTTGCTTTACAGTTGCATTTTTTCTTGATGATTAGGCCTTCTAGTTTTTTTGTAATGCTTTCTGGATATCCCTAATATGATATCCACTGGATAAAAGACTTCAAACAATTTTGCACCAAGCGTACATTTTGATTTGAGGACTGTTTTAAGGTAGCCCATGATATCTCTTGTTTTCTTATCTTTACATAATATTTAACTGTGAATTATGCTTTATTGAACATGAATTTACACCAAAAACTAGGTTGCTAAATTTTTTACAGGTTTAATTAAAACCAGATACCATTACACAAAGCTATAGAAAGAATGACCTACTAGTACCATTTGGATCCTAAATTACATGATGACTTTGATATCAAAGTACGCTAGAATCAAATTATCATGCAGATGTAGTTGAGTATAAATAATAATCTAAAACTAAATTGGTTTACCTTACTGATTTAAACACAATTCTTGCTTTGAAAGTTTTCTTCTCTGATTTCCAAGTGAAAGACAAAGTTTAAATGGATCTTATGCCAGATCTTTTTACAAACATATTTGAAATATAAACCTTTGTTTTGTAGGCAGCTGTTGGTCTCATAATAAGTTGGTGAAGACCAAAATCTTAGCCTCCAGTGGTTTACTTGTGCTCCACATTCATAGAAGCTACATGATTTGTATACACTGTGTGAATTGGTGAAGATTTTGCTAGGTTCTGCAAACTTTTTTAATGCATCTAATCATGATGTGACAATGGCCATGAAAATGTGTGTTTTTCATGGTGAAATTCCCCCAGGTCAGCTTTATGAGATGGAGCTGTAGATGTATACACTGAGGGTGTATATGAGTAGCTGAGGGTACCTTGTGTGTTTTCAGATGTGTCTGTTGGATATTAGATGCATTCTTGCTAGACTGACTGCTGTGAGGAAATGTGCAGCAGTTGTTCTTCAAAGCTGGTAATAGAACAATGGTTCTGCTCAGCACATCTGTATTTGTCAAATGCTCAGCAACCACATTCTTAAGATTTCTTTAGCCAAGGCACCAGAAAAATGCATCCAACCTTTTGTGGATCAGAGAGGTCAAGGAAAGACCTAACTTTTGAAAATATTGTCAACACTAGACAGCAACAATCACCTACAGAGCCACATGTAATAGCCCAAAATTTACCTCATTGGCAAGTGGTCATAAGGAATATTAAACATCAGGCAGGTTCAAGTGGTGGCATTATGGCACTAGCATTTAAAAGACATTTGCTGTCAGTTTTTATTGCAAAAATTGCTGATACAGTACTAAGACCCAAAACTGGCCCTTTCTGTAAGGTTGTGAGTTGTGAAATCTGTGTCAGCTGCCCCTGTCATTTCTTCCTCTGGATTCCATATTGTTTTCTTCCATTTTTCTATATTCATAACAATCACTAACTGCACTAAGCCTCATTACATTCATTAATACCACATTGCTCTGGTGCAAGAAATCCGAAGGCAAAGTGGTACAGCTAGTTTGTTCTTGAAATACTGCAATCCTCGGAATTTCCAGCATTGTAAAGCTTTGTATAACCCCAACTTGTGGTTTTCTTTTTGCATGTGCTCTGTTGCAATGGTGTTCATAATTCCTTGTTTGAAAACTGCAGTTTTTTTAAACAGAGTTACAATGCCTCTGAACAATAAAGACATATTAAAATAACTTTATGGTGTATGCTAATATTAGTATTTTTTCACTTTTTAGGGATGTCATGTGTTTCATCATGGACCCTCATATAAGTTTTGATAATTTAAAGGTAGAGCTGCAAGAACTTTGTAAAATCCACCACACAAAAGATGTTACTCTTAAGTGGATTGATGATGAAGGTAAGGTACTTGTTTATAATGAAAAACAACATTCAGTTTATTGTGTTTTTAATGCAAAATGTAAAAGTTTATGCATAATGATAATATTAATTTCTATATGTGTAGTCAGTGTTTTTCACTGTAAGAAGTATGTGAGGAAATATATTTGCCAACATCAAGCTGGATTAAGTCCAGCCTAAATGTATAGCCTTGTTTTGCATGGTTATTTGTACCAATTAATAGATTATTATTTATCTTATAGTAAAGAGTAGATTTAAACATTTTGAATAATATTCATTTAATGGTACACAGGTAAATCCACAATTATCACAATAAATGATGTGAATATACAGTGGATTTTAAACCTTCATACATTGGAAAACTAGTCATTAAGCATTTTTGTGAGGATTTTATTGTGACCTGTAATGTAAGACAGTATGACACGAGACAGATAAAGTCAGATAACTTCATACAAGAAAAAACAGAAACAATCTTTCTGGTCTACTACTTTTTTCAATCGCCATCGAGCACATGGAATAATCTCAGAACGAGGCTATCTTTTACATTTGACAATTCTTCATGTAAACAATTTCTTATTGTAAACAATTGTACATACACTACATCCCTCCCTTTCATATAAAGAAANCTGCCCCTGTCATTTCTTCCTCTGGATTCCATATTGTTTTCTTCCATTTTTCTATATTCATAACAATCACTAACTGCACTAAGCCTCATTACATTCATTAATACCACATTGCTCTGGTGCAAGAAATCCGAAGGCAAAGTGGTACAGCTAGTTTGTTCTTGAAATACTGCAATCCTCGGAATTTCCAGCATTGTAAAGCTTTGTATAACCCCAACTTGTGGTTTTCTTTTTGCATGTGCTCTGTTGCAATGGTGTTCATAATTCCTTGTTTGAAAACTGCAGTTTTTTTAAACAGAGTTACAATGCCTCTGAACAATAAAGACATATTAAAATAACTTTATGGTGTATGCTAATATTAGTATTTTTTCACTTTTTAGGGATGTCATGTGTTTCATCATGGACCCTCATATAAGTTTTGATAATTTAAAGGTAGAGCTGCAAGAACTTTGTAAAATCCACCACACAAAAGATGTTACTCTTAAGTGGATTGATGATGAAGGTAAGGTACTTGTTTATAATGAAAAACAACATTCAGTTTATTGTGTTTTTAATGCAAAATGTAAAAGTTTATGCATAATGATAATATTAATTTCTATATGTGTAGTCAGTGTTTTTCACTGTAAGAAGTATGTGAGGAAATATATTTGCCAACATCAAGCTGGATTAAGTCCAGCCTAAATGTATAGCCTTGTTTTGCATGGTTATTTGTACCAATTAATAGATTATTATTTATCTTATAGTAAAGAGTAGATTTAAACATTTTGAATAATATTAATTTAATGGTACACAGGTAAATCCACAATTATCACAATAAATGATGTGAATATACAGTGGATTTTGAACCTTCATACATTGGAAAACTAGTCATTAAGCATTTTTGTGAGGATTTTATTGTGACCCTCTCCACTTTCACTCTGTACCTTTATTTTGTAGATAGTATCCTGACTGGTGTATACTTGAACTTTGAAACTTCATTTGAGGGAAGGTGCCACTTACTCATTCTAGTTTTGTGCACTAACACAGGCATCTAGCTCTTGACATCGCCCAATATCATAAAATTATGAGATATAGACTTAAGAACCCAATTTTTAATGTTAAACAATTTATTTTTTAGGTACTATATTAGGTTGTGGCAGCCTAAGGTACTGTTTCTTTCCAGGATTATCTTTAGACACAAAGATATTTACTAGTACTAGCTGTCTATAGACGAGACTTGGTTTACCCTTTCTTCAAAACTTTTTCACTCTTGGGAAGTACAAACTACTTCTATGATGTTGTGTTTTGAACATTTCCAAAATCTTCTGGAACTGAAGACTGATGAACCCACAACCACCATTTGAAACCACTTGTTGCAAAACTAAACTAAAGGGGAGTTTCTGTTAGCTTGTCGGTAGTAGTTTACATTCTTGGCTACATTTCAACAAACCTAGTAGTATTACTCACCAAAAGAAGCATTTGTTTATATAATGCAGGTACCTCCAGAGTGTACCAATCATGTCAACACTCATTTCTCAGAAGGTTAATCAGTCGCCTTCTCTGGCTCCCCAGTCGTTCTACTTTTGGGGGTCCTACCATTGCCTGCTTT
The DNA here is from genome assembly GCA_003991215.1 of Morbakka virulenta. Classification (NCBI taxonomy): domain Eukaryota; kingdom Metazoa; phylum Cnidaria; class Cubozoa; order Carybdeida; family Carukiidae; genus Morbakka; species Morbakka virulenta. Next base: position 66,139 of record RDPX01000708.1, on the reverse strand, counting down.
TTGGCAGAAGGTACAGTATTGGACAAATGCCATGATCTCCTTATTATAGCTTGGCCACAATGCTGAACCCCTTAACTTGCTTTTGGATTTCACAATTCCAGAGTGCCTCTCATGGGTTATTGCTGTTACACCCTGACATAGGCACTTTGGTACCAGAACCCAACCATCAGCACAGAAGATAACTCCTTTATCTTCCAGTAACTCATCATAAATCTCATAATGCTTCTTCCTCCTTATGGTGTCTTTCAGTAGGAAAGTCTATTTTGGGCAAGCAATGGATCTTCTGTTGTTGCTTTTATAGTACAATAATTTGGTAATCCTGTAGTAAAATAATCATATGCAAGGGCAACGACATTGTCATCATCACCATCACCAATTTCTTTGGCAGATGCCTCCCCTGCTGTGAGGAGGCAAGACAGTGTGTATACCTCTGCCATTTCTCATATAAATGAATATTGAAATCAAAATTTAATAATTTCAAAAGGGAACAGCTGAGGTGACAGCTGACATGATCAAATCGTTTTTCCAAAAGCACTACCACAAGAGCAGTGGTTAATTTCCAATATGAACTGTCATAATAGCAGATAGTAACAGAATCATGTCCCAAAACACATGCTGATGTTTCAAGTTCATGAATACTATGTCATCCTGCCTGATTGAGGCTATGACTAACACTACATAGCACTCTTTCTCAGACCCTTCATTTAAGACCAGTTTCAAGTTCCTTAAAGATAGCATCACAACTCAGGATTACTTTTGGATTTCCATTGGTGTCAAAGAGACTATGTAGTATGCCAATGCTGAGGGTATTCTTAAGTTTATAAATGGTAGTCACCCCAGCTATTTGTTTGATCATCAGATGACCACACATATGGCTTCCTTTTTGACAACAGTTCAAAAAGAGACTCATGAATTCTTGAATGATTTGCAATATGACTTGCATAATATTGCAAACTACCTAAAAAAGGATCTTGTTTTAGTAGGGTCTGTGGATCATGCAATTCTTAGGGTAGCTTCAGTATGATCTTTCTCAGGAGTTACACCTTCACCAGTTAACCTGTGACCCAACCAATTTAACTCTTATACAAAAACAACTCATGTCCAAGCTACTTACTACTAACTTTACCATTACCCACACATGTAAGGGGTTCTTCTTGAATGGGTAGTGGGTACTTTGAACCAAGCAACCCTGTGTTTGCCTGTCTTGCATTGGTCACAAGCTAGATCTTCCCATTTTTCCTCCTACAGACTGTACTGGCATACAAAGAAAATAGGCAGAAGTTCTTATCAGTTGCCTTAGTATAGTGCTTTATTGGATGTACCTATACTGAAAGACACTGATACTGACACTAGAAACTACAATTTAATAAAGGNAAAACACATGCTGATGTTTCAAGTTCATGAATACTATGTCATCCTGCCTGATTGAGGCTATGACTAACACTACATAGCACTCTTTCTCAGACCCTTCATTTAAGACCAGTTTCAAGTTCCTTAAAGATAGCATCACAACTCAGGATTACTTTTGGATTTCCATTGGTGTCAAAGAGACTATGTAGTATGCCAATGCTGAGGGTATTCTTAAGTTTATAAATGGTAGTCACCCCAGCTATTTGTTTGATCATCAGATGACCACACAAATGGCTTCCTTTTTGACAACAGTTCAAAAAGAGACTCATGAATTCTTGAATGATTTGCAATATGACTTGCATAATATTGCAAACTACCTAAAAAAGGATCTTGTTTTAGTAGGGTCTGTGGATCATGCAATTCTTAGGGTAGCTTCAGTATGATCTTTCTCAGGAGTTACACCTTCACCAGTTAACCTGTGACCCAACCAATTTAACTCTTATACAAAAACAACTCATGTCCAAGCTACTTAATACTAACTTTACCATTACCCACACATGTAAGGGGTTCTTCTTGAATGTGTAGTGGGTACTTTGAACCAAGCAACCCTGTGTTTGCCTGTCTTGCATTGGTCACAAGCTAGATCTTCCCATTTTTCCTCCTACAGACTGTACTGGCATACAAAGAAAATAGGCAGAAGTTCTTTACAGTTGCCTTAGTATAGTGCTTTATTGGATGTACCTATACTGAAAGACACTGATACTGACACTAGAAACTACAATTTAATAAAGGAAACAAAACTAATTATCAGTAAAGGCTAATAATTTTACATAATACTACCAATAATAGTACAGTAACATGCATCTTATATCAATCATATAAAAGTGCACTTTATTTGTAGAGCACAAAACAAAGTAGTGCAAAATCATAATATTGGGGGGGGAATGCCAACAATGTTAATTGTTTAATCATGTAAAGACAAGTAACTAGTCCTAACTAAACTCAATAATACTAGCTTATTGACAAAATATTGACTATTAAGGTACTGACTGGAACTGGTATCTTAAAGAAACTTGATAGCTGTGCCCCCAATACCTACTGGTAAAAACATTTGACCCCAGAGTGTCAATTTTGAGAACATTAACATGTTAGGCTTGCTACTGAACTCTGACTTTGAGTCCCTGGTAGCACTAACACCAATCCCACTATCATTCTTACTTTGGGAAAATTGACTGCCAGTAAAATACCCTTCCCTTTTCCATCTGTTACCGTTAGCATTTCTAGTATTATACACACTTAACTTGGCAAAATGCCTGAATTTCAAACATGCAAAACATCTCTATACCCTTCAGTTTGCCCTTACTTTTAACTTTTGAAATGTCGTGGAATGGCTTATAGTTCTGCTTTAACAAAAGGTTAGTTGACAGACCAAGCCTTTACAAGCATCTTATTCATTGAGAAGGGGCTCATGTTGCAATGCCTTGGAAAGTTCATGAAGGAACAGTGTCTCTTTTCTGAATTTTTCCCACCTTATCCAGAAATTGAAGGCCAGCAATAAGCTTTGCTTTGTAATCATTAGAATCTTCATTCTGGCTCAGTTTGAGCTTGTGATATCCATTTTGTGTTTAATGACCTCATTCATGAATCACTTCCTTAGAAATAAATACAGCTCTTTGAAAGTCCCATTTTGAACATCAACCTCAAGGTGAAAAACAAAGTTGATTTTACCTGTTAGGTAGCTTAGAAGAAAATTCCATTTTTCTACAATTTCAGTAACCTTGATTACTTCCAGGAAGATTTCAAAGACATTCAGATAGTGTTTGATATCAGCCTTACCACCATATGGTGCTCTTTGATTACAAATCCCATGGTATGTGGTAGCACTAGTCAGTGATTGTTGCTCTGTTGCTATCCTGCAAGGCAGTGAGAAATTGACTTTAAAAAAGTTTAAAGTTAATCAGAGTTTAAAAAATAAAAGACTTGTTTTTCACTTTTTCTCCTTTTGTCTTTTCCAGTAGGTCAGGTTGGATTGGCCACTTGGCTCAGTCTCCTCCACTGCCTTCAATCTTTGGTGACCTCTGCCATTGCTTGAACTTCCTACCTGTCCTTCTTGATGACATCCACTGCAGCTTTTGTCTTCCTCTACTCCTCATGCCTGCTTTAATATACCTTCTTTATAGCCATCTCTTCCCCCATTCTCATGACATAGCTATACCACCGCAACCTAGCTTCTCTTGCCTTCTCACATATATTAGGGACTTTTGTGAACTTTCAAATATCTTTGTTTCTTCGGTATTCTTGCAGAGACACACCTATCATCCATCTTAACATCCTCATCTCAGTCAACATTAGTGCCCACTCTTCCATTTTTCTCAAAGGCATCACTTCAAGCCCATGCAAGAGTATTGGTCTAATCAAACACTTGTAAATCTTCACTTTCAGCACAAGTGGTATTGCCCTTTCACACATTATTCCACTTGTTTCCCTCCATTTCATCCATGCCCACCTGGTTGTGTACCTGATCTCCTCACATCACCCTCATTTTTCCTCTTAGATGGAACCCAGGTAACAAAACTGGTCTACCTGCTTTATTGGACTTCCTTGTGTGTTGACAATGTTAATCTGCTTCCCTCTTCCATTGCTGGTAGCAAATGTTTCTGTCTTCTTTGCATTCACTTTCAACCCCTTTCTCTCCAAAGCCCCCCAGCCATTAACTGTTTCTGGAGTTCAACCTTTCTTTCTGCTGTAATCACCAGATCATTCCCAAAGAGAAGTTCCATTGGTAGGCTTTGTCTTGTCGCTGTCTTTATGGTGTCTATAACCACTGCAAACAGGAAAATGCTTAGTGCTTAGCCCTGATGCAGGCCAACTTAAGTGTTAGACTGGTTGGCTTTACTTACAGGGTTCCTTCAAACAGTCCTGCTCTTGCTATAGAGGCTTTTCACAACCCAAACCAACTTCTCTGGGAATCCTGTTGGGCACTTTTCCCATGCCGTCAAAGGCGATAAATATTTCCTCATTTCCTTTCATTTCCTTCCAGCTTCTTTTCTTGGCAATGATGCAGAAATAAGCTGTCATCCTTGGTACTTTTTCCTGGCATAAAACCAAACTGCACATTTCCTATCTCAATCAAGTCTCTTAGCCTTATAACCAATACCTTTTTTGATACCTCCATTGCATGCTCTAGCAGCACAATTCCTCAATAATTGCCACAATGCATGGTGTCCCCATTCTGCTTGTTTCCTGGTACTAAAACACTTCTGTCAGTCATCTGGCATTTCCTCATCATCCCAAGCTTTCTTGATAATCTCAGTTATCCACTCTGTTCCTTCTGACCCCAAGGCTCTGATCATTTCACTCTGGTGCTTTTCCCCTCTTCATTTTTACCAGTGTCACCTGCACCTCCTCCACCATGATTGGTCTTGCAGGGCCCTCTACCAGTCCCACTCTCTCCAGAGCCTTCCATGCATTCTCCGTGTTCAATTACTGCTGAAAGTAGTTCATCCACCTTTGGTTGATTTCTGTGTCTGCTGTCAAGATATTACCATCTTTGACCTTCAAAATGGTGGAATCCCCCATATTCTTTTGAGACCTTTCACATGCTTTAGCTATCCGAAAAACTTCTGTTGCCCTTGCTCTCCAATTCATTATACAATCCCTTGTAGCTTTCTTCCTTTGCCTTGGCAACAACCTTCTTGACCATTCTTTTGGACAGTCAATACCCTTCTTGGGCCATATCATATGATCTTTCAGCTGTCTCTTCTTGGTGGTTTGGATGCTTCTTTCTTCCCACATGCATACATGGCCTCGTCATTGATAATCCTTTTGATCCATTCCCACTCCTGGTTTGCATTCTTTTAAACTGCTTCTGATCTTTTCTTACTGCTTCTTTGAAAGTCCCAGTCAATTATTTATCCATCAACTTCCAGGTCTTAATCTACATTTTTCTTCTACGTAGGCATTTTGTTTTCCTTGTCCACCTTACATCCATTAGCAGAAGTCTGTATTGTGAAACAACATCTTCACTTTGGATTACCTTCCAGTTTATGATCATTTGCTTGTTTCTCTTCTGGATCAGCAGGTAGTCTAAATGAATTTTGTTGTTTCCACTCCTGTATGTTACTTTTTGCTTCTCCCTTTTCTCAAAGCTCATTAACGATAACCATGTCTAAAGCTTCTGCCATGTTCAGGATTCATACACCTTCTTCATTTTGGTCACCAAAACCTTTTCCTCAATGACAACATTTAAACCCGTGGCTGGTTTCACCCACATGTCCATTCAGGTCTGCACCAATGACTATTTTCTCCAATGATGGTACCTCCTGCATAACATCCTCTGGCTCTGCAAAGAATTTATTCTTGTCTTCATGAGTACAACCAACTGGTGGAGTGTAGGCAGATATCACATTGAAGAGCCCATCCTCTGGTGAAATCTTTACACTTGTCAGTCTGGCATTGGTTCTTTCCACTTGAACCACATTTTCCTTTTGCATTTCATTTAGAATAATGCCCACACCATTTCGCCTTTTCTTAGTTCCATTATATATGATTTTATATCCTCCCAGTTCTTTCTTTCTGCCCCCTTTCCACTTTGTTTCTTGCATGCATAATATGTCAATCTTCCTTGCTTTCAGGAAGGAGTCCACATTCCATGCCCTAATCCTCATTCTCAAACATGCCCTAACTTCTTTAACTGCAGGTGGGCTTTTTGCAGTACCCCATGCTTACTTCTCACAATTCCAAGGGAAGAAATTGTGTTGCTTATGGGGTATGCCCTAGCCTCATTCACAATTGACTGGCTGAGATTCATCATTTTTGAACAGTGGGGTGGGGTGGGGGTTACACTCAGCTGGCTGGGCCTGGCAGTGACAAGGCCATTTCTTAGTTAGACCTAGTACTAGCTCTTCTCTGCATCCATTGCCCCTCCCATGACATCTTTGAACACTGAGAGATAAGGCATATCCTGTCAGGAATGCAAATGGCATTGTCTACCCTCACCAAGTTTACCCCACCAGCCAGGGTGGTTTACCAAGGTGTTGCCATTCCCGTGTGCATGCAACTGCTTGGAGCCATCAGTGAAAGTTGAGAGTCATTTGGAGGCCAGTGTGCCCATCCATCCTATAAGTATAATGCTGGTTACCACTGGATGGTACTCACAAATCTGATTTTCTGACCTTTACACCAACCCTTTCTTATATAGGAAAAATATTTTTTCTCTATTTTTACGATGATGTAAAAAATCATGGTCTTTCCAGCTTAACCAATTTCAAATTTGGGTATTGGTTGATCATGCAGCCAAATATTTCAAAACATGAGTTTGCAATACAAGTGCATCATTGCCTAGACAACAATACACATCAAGGCATTAAAAATCTATCAAATTTTGGTTAATTTTGATCATAATTGTACTTGTTGGATAAAACAAGGGGGGAAATGTGTTACCTTATGTCTAGTTTAGAGAAAAGCAATTCAAGATTTTGCTTCTATAAATTAAAGAGTAATAGGTCATTTATAAGAAGCAAAGTATTTCTTCCAATGGATGAAGCTCTCCCCTTTCCTGGATGCCCTTCAGCTTGCAGAGGTGTGCAGTCCTAACAGTTTAGTTGGTTTAGCAATGTGTCTGACCCATTTATGGTGTAATGGGTGCAGATAATTTGAATAAATGCAGTGTTGATCAAGAGAAAAAAAAGGAATTTTGCCTTATAGTTCTTCTGATGTAAGAATTTTTGCCGGCACAATACTTGCTTTTTTTGTCTAATAATTTTTTACTGGCAAGGTACCTGTAGTCCTCCATTATCAAGGTTTCCCCTTTTTTGGTAATCTGGGCATAACAAGATGAAAAGGATCCCACTGTCAAGAACTAAAGCAGGGTTTTGAAAAGCTTCCATTTTTGCCCTTCTTTAAACTGCCAAATTACTGCCAGATTACATGATGTCCTTTAATGTAGTTGTTCAGGGTGAGATTAAACACAATGATTACTGGTAACTTGTTATGTAAGCACATTCGTTCACTTGCAAGTGTGTTCTGCATTATGACTGAGTTAAAATGTCCAGCAACTTACCTGAACTTCTTCCTTGAAAAGCAGTTACAGAGCAAAAGAATGGTAATAATTTAACATTCAAGTATGTGCTTTGCTTTAGAGAATATATCAAATATACTCTTCAGATGCCTTACCTGATGACCAGTTGTTGTGATTGAAAATTCTTTTGATTTTGTACATTGATACAAAATGGCAAAGATCGAGCAAAAGTACCACCAAACACAAAGTATCTACACTAACAATGCAAAACTTTGAAATTAGTAAAGAAAGGACTATCAAAAGCTGAATTGGCTCGAGAAGTTTTATTTCCCAGAAATACATTGCCCACTTGGACTAAAAAAGAAAGGTTTACATTTCACTGTTCATTTGTAACTTTGCCTTCATATTATATTCCAGCCTTCGTCTCCAAGGATGTAAAAACCTACCTTTAAAACTTAAACTTTCATCTTTAACTTTATATTTTTTTGAGTTATCAAGCACTCTGGATTAGCAAATACCTAACTTGATCTGTTTTCATTTCAGTCTAAAGTCACCCAGTCTTAAGATATTGGCCGTTGTCAATTTTCTTTTTGATTATAATTGCTAGTAGAACAAAAGTGAATCTAGAATACTCAGGTGACTCTGTGGGATTAGTGCCAGCACAACCTAAAACAAGCAAATAATATGAATTTGGCTTCTTGCCATAGTTTTTTTATTTCTGTATTGAAAAAATTACATATCTTGACTAGTGGTATGCCATAATTTATGACAATGGTTGTGATAATGACTGTGAGTTGTTTTTGTTTTATTTTTCTGCATAGCTAATAAAAAAGCAGATTTTTAACAGTTCAGAATGTTATATGATTTTAATTTGATACATAGCTGCATGTAAAAATTTAGAAATAATAAATACTGAAGTAAAATCAAATTGTATTAGCTATAAATTAGATAGATATCTAAGAATAAGAATATGAGGAGATTATTATATATAAAGTTTGTTGTGTACCTCTGCCTATTATTTCTGTAATTTTTTGCATCAGTGAAAGTTGAAAATTCAGCAATGCTGTACTCGTCCTGGCTTTTATTGCCAATGACTGTAGTTGCTGGATTCTCTATGATACACTTATATTATATAAGGGTGTATGTATTTATTTAGTAACAACTTTTTTTGTTCTTTTGTATATGAAATGTAATTTTTTTTTCTTGCAGGAGATCCTTGCACATTATCATCACAGTTAGAATTAGATGAAGCAGTACGGCTGTATCAAGTGAACAAAGAAGCACAACTGGTGATTAATGGTGAGATACTTTGAAGTTGGTCAAATTCTGTTTTGAGTTCAGGGTGCATTCTTTAAAAGAAGCACCTTTGCTGTTAAAAGTACTATAAAGTATTTACTGGCAAATAAAAACTACTCTATATAATTGATTTTTTTAAGGGATAGAGAATAGATGGTTTTACTATAATTGCTGATGTTACTTAAGGCAGGGAAAGTTAAATAACTTTTCTAAGTACGATACACTAATCATCTTGGTCCATAAATGATACCAATACCAATAAATACCTAGATGCTAAATAATCTTATTCCCACTTAATATTTTTTTAAGACTTTTATTAGCCAAGGTAAGGGCAGGTTAGGATTACCAATAGTTCTGGTGCAGGTCTCCTGCTGGTAATGTAATCCAGTACAATTCTGATGCATTGCTTTGAAGGAAAGTGTGCATTGGCACAGCAGCTAATAAGATTTTGGAACTGGCTTGAAGGACAAACCAGTGTCAGAACACTTGAACTTTTCCAGATGTTTGGACAATAGAGACAAAGACATAATACCACCTATGTCAGGATTCTGGTAAAGATATATCATTGATTGATTGGTTGATTGATTGACCAAACCCTAATTTCAACCTCCTTTACATTATTTTTTAGTAGTTGTGTTTTGTTATAGCAAAGAGCTTTTGAGTAAACTTTGTATGATGTTGCTAAACAAATAGGTTGAGTCAACATTTGTTAAAATACAAATGGGACAAATAAGGTAAATTTGTGGCTATATTTGTAAACTCATAAATGTAGTTTTGTATTTTAGAATATTCAGTAATTGTAGAATCTGTGAATATTATGCTGGCAGGAATTTGTAAGGTCACTTCAATCATTTTGATGATATTTCATAATCAAGGTTTCAGTCTGTTGTATTTTCTGAATTTTCCTCTAATGTTTAAAGTCTGATTATTTTCAAGTGAATTTTGTATTTTTGTACCCTGCTGGAGGTAAAGAACCTTGCCATATTGTGGAGGCAGAACTTACAGGTTTCCAGATGTTTGGGATGAAGTATCAATATCTGACCCTGTTTTCCAGGATCAATGTCTTGAACCTGTGCTACTCAGATGTACAGGAAGTAGCATCATCTGATGCAGCTTCTGATGATTTTTGTTAGATTTTCAGGGAACAGATTCTTTTACTAACCATGACTTCTACAATCGTTAGTTTTTTCCAGAGCAGGTGATTAGCCTACCACTTAACTCCACTGCCTTGGTCCTGTGCTGCATTAACCAATGCCAAATCTCTCTCTCTCTCTCTCTCTCTCTCTCTCTCTCTCTCTCTCTCCTCTCTCCNATGAAGGCCACACATTTATCCTTCACTCTCTCTCTCTCTCTCTCTCTCTCGTTGATATATATATATATATATATATCAACACGCTCATACATAAACAGACACAGACACACTTGCACTGTGCCCCAGGAAGGACAGCAAAGTTGAAAGGTTATCTGGTGCAGGGATGTAGCAAGGGATCTCTAGTAGGCCATTAAGTTTTTACCATTGCAATTCTTTAAGAAAAAAAATTAATGGTCAGGACCAATATTTTTGTTATAAAGTCACCCCTCAGTAGTGAGGTATCAAGTTTGGAGCACAGGTTTCATCACACTACTGAGGTCACTGAGGGAGCACCCTGTTTAGGAGCATGCTTTGGTGCATGTTACACTAAAAGCCCTACATAAGTAGCTGGTTTGCTTCATTGCTGCAGAATTGAAAAACTGAATACCTGCTAACTAAATTAATTGAACTTATTCCAATAGCTATTTTGATTAGAAGAAGTGTTGTACTTTATTTGGGTGTGCATCAGTTTAGTTAGTCTGCAATTAGCAAGGCATCTCAAAAAATGTATTGCATTGCACATGATAGGCTTCATAACCTGATGAACAATTTGATATTGTAAATAAATCTGGGGAGAAGACAACAGTAGTTTTATAGGGAATTGCTTTCCTGCACCTGAAAATTCTTTGTCGTAAAAGGAAGGTGTATCACTGAGTTGACAGTGATGACATGGATGGAGTTTATTATAATTTTATAAAATAGAATTTTTTTCTTTGTGGTCTGGAAACTTGCATCTGTGTGCTATGTACATGCACTTATAAAGCCCCTATAAAAGCAAATGCATTCTACCATAGTAATCTTGTGTATGTAGACAAGTAATTGGTAACAAGACTAAACTGGACATTTTGTTATATTTTTCAGAGAAAAAAATTAACGATAGAACCCTAGCCTCTTATTACTGACAGATCGAAAGGTTAAAGCTTTCTTATTTATTACATAAACTGCTGCAAAGCATTGTCTTATTAAGGTAGATATTTTTTGTCTTAACTTGCTGTATTTGCAAATGCTAACATAATTTTTGTCCAAATTTCTCCTTTTAGTGTTCCTTGGAAATCCAATGGGACCAGGACAACTTTGTTTTGGAGAAGAGAGTAGGATTTTTCTTTGTGTTTTATTACAAACAGCTTCAGTGCATTTTTTGTGTAATTCATACATACCACGAAAACCTTATCCTCTTGTCAATATCTTGTTGGAAAAGTTTTTAATTTCAAAGGGAGTGAGAGCTTTTTAACTGAAGCCAATAATGTTGTTGACCTGGTGTCTGATTTTGCTGAACGTTTACAAAGGTTTAACAACAACCAATTTATTTTTGTGCTATTTGCCTCCATTAAAATAGGGTTCGTCACACACTTTTACACCAGAAATCACTGTTTTTTGCACCTGCTAGATTTTATCCTGTTTCCCTAAGTTCCTGCTTTATTAAATCAGATCATGTTTTCTATGGGCGACCTCTCTTCGCCTTCTGCCTTCAACCTTGAAATTCAGGATCTTCATAGTCCATTCAGTATCACTCCGTCGTTCTTTATTACCAACCCTTCTAACTCCTCGTACCCTTATACTCCTCTGCATTTACAGTGCACCTGTTATTCTGTGTATTTTACAGTTATCCTTCATATATGAAAGATTTTCCCCTATTTGATATCAAGGGAACACGACTTATAGCAATACAGCTTTGCCTCCGGATTTACAAACGTTTTAACTGATGTGAAGAATTAATAGTGGACCATTGCATGATTGATATCAAAAGAAAAAGTGAATATGAAACCAGTTCCATTGTTAACACTTTACCCTTGCCTATAGTTTGAATTTAAGAAGACTTGTATCAATCTAAATAATTGCCTGGGATGATTTTGGCAATTAATTTTAAAATAAGATTTAATTGAGTGAAGGAAGATAGAAATCTCAGAAAAATTTTAAAAGACATCGAAATAATAAGTTTGCCATATAAGAAGAAGTACACAAGGCCCGATGGTAAACAAATCGTGATTTAAAAGATAATCAAAAGCAATGTTATAGCCAACAAGGGTAAGAATTTGGTTTACACAGAGCACACACGAGCCTTGGAATCTTTAATGGAATTGTACCCAGAAATAAGAATTATTACTTTTAGGACTTCTTCACCAACCACATACGTACAGCTATGAAAGATTAATATTTATGTTAATTGTTAATTTGATGGAACCATTAATTTGTTTATGTGACTCGTGGTGTAAACTACCTAAAAGCAGTTGCTGTATATAGCAAAAAAGCTGCACCAGTTCTTTTGATTAAAAGGCAGCCTTTTAGAGTATTCAAATAGATACTTGCATGGTCAACTTTTATTTAGTATTATGGTGGAAACATGAGTAAATGGTCTTGACAATTAGTGGTTTTCTTCTGTGATGTCACGGTGTATTCAGGAATTTGTGGAAACATTGAAATTTTATAGTGATTGTGATAAAGGCTAAACTTGATTATTACTGTTATCCTGTTTATTGATTGATTGATTGTTCTCAAACGGTCAGTAAACAGGAGCCAGTAGGAGAACAGAGTTTGTAAATGTTATTTCCGTGACACTATTTCAGTTGGTTTCCTGTTAAGGTTGTTAGCTACTACTACTACTACTACTACTACTACTACTACTACTACTACTACTACTACTACTACTACTACTACTACTACTACTACTACTATTAACCTTACAGGTTTGATGTACAGAAAAGGAGCAAGAAGATGGAGAAAACTTTACCACTTTCAAGGTCATACCTTTGTGGTCAAGAGGTTTGGAAAGGTGAGTATTAACTTTTTCTTTCCTCATAGTTTTTGTGAAGTTTTGTATTCATAAAACTAATGAACACAAAAAAATTGTACCAAACCATCTTTGTATCATTCCAAAGTTTTTTTGACCGAGATTTTTTGGTTCTTGTTTATTTTTATTGACAACAACATTTTTAGTACATGCTTTTCCTCGGTTTGTAATTTTGTGAGCTAATGAGTGAATCTAGCATTTTGTAATGAAAATTGGAACCATCAGACATTTCAAATGGTACAGATTTTGATAAAAACTGCTATCCATTAGAAGGCCAACGCACCCTCCATGGTGCTTTTTTGTGAAAATCAATATAAATACGAACTACAATACTAACTCACAATAGAATCAGACTGAAATTTAAGGTTATAGCATTATCAGAGTTGAGCTCTTACCAGTTTATCTTTGTTTGAACATTCAAAGGGTTTTGATATTATATTCATTGGTCAGTAGTTATAATGGTGGTCGTAGTGGTTATAATGATAATGATGATTTTAGCCATGATTTACATTGTCGAGTTTGAAGAGGAAAATGGACATCCCTAGCCAGTTATTCCCCGTTATTTCTCATTAGTTTAGTCCTGTTTAGTCTTTCTTTGCTCTGGTAGCACTTTAAATCTTAGCCCTAAACCTATCGTCTTAGTCTCCCTCGTTGAAGACGCTGTATCAGAAGCTGTGGTTTATAACTGTACCTTTCTAGCAGTGCCTAGCACAAAGGCCTCTATTATACTTCCGAGTTCGTTTTTTAGTGCTTTCATTGATCCTTTTGTGAGCGCTTGACTCTCCAGAGCCAGCCAATAAAAAGCCCTTTGTGGCATAATATGGCAATGGGTTCCAGGTTAGTTTTTTTTCGTGGTATGCGGGTGTTTTAACTTTTCAGACGCGTCAGATAATGTATTCGCCTGTGTCTGCTCTACAAACCTACATTTTAGAGTTGCAGAAGAGTATCAAGAGCATAAGTGCAAGGACCTTTGACCTTTGTCGCTAGGAGGATGATTCAGCAGTAAGAGGATCATAATCTGGACAGATCGGAGAGCCGTAGGCGAAAAATGATGTCCCCTAGCAAGGCCTTCTTATTTTGATAATGCATTAAACAACTACAAGCTGAACTGCTCTTAATGAATACTGTACTTACTAATGAAGCAAGTGTAAAAGCACTTAACAAATGCCATGGTAGATGCTATAACTGTCAGGAAGGAGTTTTCCGTTCTCGTACAGATTCTCAGTCAAACTTAACTGCAGAATTAAATTACTCTTACTGGATATTTCTAACAAACCAGAATTAATACAAAACAATGTATGTTGTAAAATAATTTTAATGCCAACCATTACAATAGTTGTGAGATCGAATTTTGGAGGCTCATGGTATTTTCTCCTGATTTTAATTACAGTGTATATTCATCTTATTTTCATCTTTCATCTGGTTTTCCCTTTTGTTAAAATTGTTTAACCACTCAATAAAAATAATCCGCTTCAGGGAGTAGCAGTGATATAGTAATTGTAATTAATTTTTATTTCCAACGAGACAGCGAAGTAATAATGATTGACATTGACCTTTTATTCAACCATGGTTTTAAAGGATGATGCTCATGATGAATGTGAACGAATTGTAACAACGACAAGGTGTTGATGATATTATAGTATATACTCATTACCAGCCTAGGTCACGAGGGCGCACATCACAAACACACACACACACACACACACACACACACACACACACACACACATACACACACACTATATATTTTCAGTGGTTGAGCTTGATTTCTCCTTGAAATTAAGCATTTTTTGACAAAATTTATAGGTGCCGAAATTAACAACTGTCAAAAATATTGGAAGTTGAAATTAACAAATGTATGGAATTAACGCGTTGAAAAAATACATGTTAATTTCATTCATCGTTAAATTTTGATAATAAGATGTAGATGTTATTCAACGGCTCATGATATGGAAGCTGATTATCGCAATATGTAATCATTCACGTTTTGGTCAGAGGCTTAGTCGTAAGCACTCAAACAGATGCCAGAGTGTTTAGGAAAGCGGTATTTCATCAGTGAGAGAAAAAAGGAGGACAAAGACAGTCTGACAATTTATGAGTGACCGATCAAACAATGAGAGGATTCTAACTTGTGTAGAAGTTTTCCTCATTACATGCCAGCATTGCAACTTATGTTAAGTGAATTTCTTTTTTTTTTCTTTTTTTTTTTTTTTAGAAAATGACTAGTTTCAGGTTTGTGAAGCAAGCCTTTTAACAGAATAAACATGATTTCAACTGCGAAATTACTATATTTAGAAAATGTGGACAATGAAATATCGTGTACATTTTTTTAACTAAAACAGACAGAATATTCGTGACCCATTTGTATTGCTTTAGAAAAAGACCTCTCTATTTTAATTGATGTTTTAAAATTAAATCTGCTGTGTGATTTAGGAAGTTAAAATTTTGCAAAAGTATCTTTCAGATTTTAATTTCGTGGTCAAGTATCTTCTTATCCGTTTTTTTTTTCACGTTTGTTTTCCGTGTCACATTGTTAAGAATTTATTTACTCGTTTTATTAAGCCAGTTATTTTGAGAAACAAGAATTAGGTTTTCACGTTTATGGTGCATTTGAGTAAAAGTATAGAGTTAATCTAAGAAAGATTAACTAATGTGTGAAAGAACATTTCATAACCAGTAGAAATCCGATGTCTCTCTCTCTCTCAGCATTTGGCTTTGAGACATCTTGTCTGTTTTGGTGTAGCAGATACATTTGAATTTTCTCTTAATTCTAAGTGGAGGATAGCTGTCTGATTACATACATGCACATATTACAAGGAAAAAACGCTGGGAACGTCAAATTATGACTTAGCTGGATAAGGTGATTGCTAAAGCAAGTTTTGAGAGTAACACAAATGACGAGACTGGTTTAATGTTCCACATTTTACTTCTTTTTTTTCTTTTTTTTTTAAGCTTTGAGCCACCTTTTGATATGATGTAATGTCATGTCAAGACCGTTGGCTTGATCATTCTAGGACGCTTTACAACTTTAACAAATGTTAATAGTTTGCGTAATTTTTTTTCCAGGTTACTGGATGTATTATATGTGGTGACATCATTTGGGGCCTGGGACGTCAGGTAAATGAAGCACAACTCTTAGCAAGATTTACTAAAGTCTGATCATAGTATAGCTTATTGAAGAATTTGTGCAGGGTTTTTTTTAATAGTTATGTTGGTTATATTGAAGTATATTTATCTTTTAACCTGACAATTAAGCTGTTAATCCTTGTCATCACAGTTCACCACAAATGGAAACTAGATGTTTGCACTGATTAATTTCATCTTAATTAAAGGCAAAATTTGATTAGTCATATTTAAACAGCAAATTGTTTAGTGTTTGGAAGATCAGTGGCACTGTCGAAATTTTCTCTGATTCTTTTAACAGTGAAGAGTCAAAAATGTTCAAAACAGAATTTCAAACGATAAATGTAGCTAATTAAGTGTGTTGGCAGCAAATTGTTCTTTTCGAAATGGACTAAGATACATATACCACGTTCTGAGTATTTTAAGAAGTTTGAAGATGTTTGTAGTGTGTGAAAGTTATAGGACTGAATAAACGACTTTTTAATTAAAGAAATGAATCATAGAAGAAAGAGTGCAGGGACGTGTAACTGAAGTGGTGATAATTAATGGACAATTAAAAAATAAATGGACAGATAAATTAATAGACAGTCAGACTACTTGATAAACAGATAATTGAATGATTCCTTGAATGAATGAATTAGAATATCTTTCTGTTGTTTATATATAACATCACATTTATTAGCTTTGATCGTAATCAAATGTGCAGAAACCTGTCGTTTGTCGGAGCATTAGTGGCATGTAAATTTTTATGTAGGATTCTTTATGTTTGCCCTTGTAAAAACCAGCGGGCAATTTTGCCATTGTTTGCTCCTGTTATGCCCCAGTTTTCGTTTACTATTTGTATGGTTTGACGAGTTTTACTGTACGCTGTTCCCCTGATCTTCCTTACCGTTTCCCACTCGCTGGCGGTGTTCCCCATCACACCCTGTGGCCCCCACCCTCCCTTTTATCATTTAAATTTTTCTAACATTAGTTGCTCAACCTATCTTTACCATTTTACCTACCAACAATACCATTATTGGAGATTACCTTGTGTTTTAGTGAGTGTGTTTATATGTATATATGCACCTAGGCGCTGTTCTTTTTCACGTAACTTGCTGTTATTCACACTTCGTAGGAAGCTTTTAAAGGTTAATTCATTCACTTTGATGATATGGACAATTAATTTAGACACGTTTTGCAGTCTTTCTTCTATTACCCAAATTTACTTGGTCGTGTTTCGCATCATTGAATTAATGAGACCAGTTTAATGGCAGTTTGTAAAACATGAGGCTTGAATTCGCCTACTGGTGAAGGGTGTGGAATCAAAATGAAAAAAGTACAATGTGTAAGTCGTTTCACAGAATCTATTTTTCCTACCAGGGCTTATTAGATCAAAAATTAAAACTGGCAATAATGTGGTTTGTTTACATCTACAAATGAAATGTCTTTGCGGGAAGACACTTTTTGAAATAGATTTCATTGTGAGAACAAAATATCCAAATTAAGTTTGTCTTTTATGCTTGGAACCCTGAAACTGTTATTGCTAGTAGGCTATACTTAGTGTACACAATTAAATAGATCATCCTCGACTTTATCGTTCACCTATTACTGATTCGAGAAGTGCTGAATTTTTTTAAAGACAGGACCAGCTGGGGATAAGATTAAAGCTTATTGTCTTAAAATGTTTGTGTGACGAAAGCTCGCTTTAAACCATTTGAACAGTTTGTCTGCGACGAAAGTACTTGTTTTAGTTCGCCGCGTTTGATTTTTTGTTTTGAATATTACTGTGATGTTTCGTTGGAGCAAACCAAGAATTTAGTCGCATTGCTACAAAGACTATCCTAATGATGTATCTGAACTCAGAGTAACATTTAACGATAACAAGCGCGTTATGTTCTTTCTGCTTGTCATTACCTCAGCCTCGGTTTTATACAAAAGGATTTCGGGCATGTTTGATATATGGATCGCTATACAGCTTTTACGTCAGATAAAAAAGGTAAATAAGAGTACCATTTTGAGTTTTTTCACCTGTAAGATTCGTTATTGTTGCTGATTAACAAATTGTTAAAATTATTACCTTACTTTTAGGGAATGAAATGTATGAACTGCAAGTTGATGATTCATAAAAAATGTCACAGGCAGGTCAAATTTCACTGTGGTCAAGTGGTATGTACCTTACTTCTGGTATTTGATATTGTTTTGGGGAGGGGTTGGCGGGTATTAGAATATACATAAACTCAAGGAGTTAAATGCGTAATTGTTGTTTGGATGTACCTTTTACAATCTGGCATATTATTGCCAGCCATGCATTGGCAATGGCTAGGTCACTTACTGTACTATATCTCTGCCTCCCTGATAATAAACATATTTGTGAATAGTGTGATGATTTGTAGATATAGAATGTAGCAGGATTGCAACTGTGAAGATACTGTAGTAAAAGAAAATAACTCGTGCTATTTTTGTGTGGTACTCATGGTCCTTGTTATTGATTAGTGTTGAGTTTTATGATGTTTAAACGTAGTTAAGCATACTTGTTGTGATTGGTTTAAAAATCTTACGTTCTAGTAGTTTTATTTGAAATTGATTTTGGGTTTGTAGTTGCGAAAGACTCGATTGGTTTTAAGATTTATAAGCTTGGGCATTCATTAATTCTTAATGAATGTGGGTGCATATGTACTGCTTCATTAAATGATAGTAGTTCATACTTATGATATGGAATGTGGAATTGTTACATGATAACGTTATTTTCAAAAAAGCTTTCTTTGTAGAGTTCTTAAAGATTGAGCCTTGTATTGATTAGTAGTTTAGATAAGGGGTCTTACTACACAGGTTTAGATGATAGTGAGTTACAATAACTGGAAGAAATCGTTGACCAACTTTTTATGGCTTTTGATATTTTGGAAGCTTTCATGTTCACATCAGTCCAGACCCTCCATTACTGCAAGAACGCACGCCATATTCAGTGGCGTGTCTGCTGGTTATTTTTCCATACAGGCAAATTCTTTTTTATCGACAGGGCGAAACAAAAACCCTGTTTTGGAAAAGGTTTTGTTTTGGGAATTTCTAAAATGTCATCATAATACTGACAAGATATTAGTACATTGTTACATATTGTGAATCAGGCTCATTTCTTAACCTACTTAATACAGATATAACTAGGTTGTATTCGCCAAGCAATAAAGAAAATAACGCAGTGATGCCAAATTAGATTCCTGGGGGATAACATGCCGTCCGTGGTAGAGTCAACGTATCTTCAGCTCAATTTGATGACCTCGATTTACAACATGTTTCGGTATGGAATGCCTTGGATTAAATAGCACGATTTCTCCTTTTCTGCATAAATACCAGTATCCAGGAAATTATGGCGTCGGGATAAGTCAAACGGTACTGTCACCAAAATGTACCAGATTCGATTTGCACACAATCTTGCAAAAATAGTTTAACAAATTGTACATTATGAGCCATATAAGGCTGAAAAAAACTTCGTAAATGCCGCCAAAGAAGGCTCTTTCGTGCCCAAGTAGAACCACTATTATTAAGAAGGACGTTATAGGAAATACAGCAAAAGAAACCAGATCAAAATCTCAAACTGCGTTTCAACAAGTGGTTGTTAACTTCTGTACACCATTCTTCACGTTGTGATACCAAAACATAAAAAATGTGAGATCAACTGAGATTGATTTGAGCAATCTGACATAACCTGATAATATTCCAATTTAATATACAAGAGCAAAAAGTCAGCCAATTATTAATTACGTTTATTCAGAAACCAGTGTAGTAATTTTTCCATTTTAATTATTAATTTCATTAAATTGCCTCGTGACTACCATGGGTTTGATGCACACAAACTAATGTAAGTAATGGTAATGGTAGAGAATTTTAGTTTAGACGCTTACTTGATGTTCAGTGGTGAAAGCATAGAAGGAATTATGGAAAGAATGCATGAGTATGAAAAGACTTCAACTCCCAAATAGTGCGATCTGAAATAAAACAATAGAAAAGGCTTCTCAGCAAAATAGTTGATGTCACGTTGTTCCTTTTGGCATTTCTTCCTCTTATGAATTGAAATGTGAACAACAGAAATTTTCTTGAAATCTTGGAACTTTTGATTTCCTTCTTTATTTCTATTCATTTCCAAAGGAAAAGCAGCTTAACAGAAAGGTAATAGGCTGAAAGTACATTATCTTTCACTGAAGTCCCAAAAAATTTATTATGGCCTTTGCAGGAGGAATTAAGTCGTGAATTATGAAAAAACGAGATGCAGCAAAGTATCTGCTTGTCGTGGTAGACGGACCTTTTGATTCCAGCCAGACAACATTCATTTTACGACATCTAAAGAGAGAAGATGGTGTCTCGTATTCACGAACGATTCCTAGAGTTTGTCGATTTTTGCAACAAAACTGCGCCAAGAAAATGATTCATTAATCTTGAACATTCTTTGACAAAATTGGAACACCTATGCCATGGTCATGAGTATGACACTGCAGTAAATAAATTCTGGAAAATACAATGGTCCTCTGAAGTATATCCATTTCTTGAGCACTTGTTCCCCTTATGCTTGATATTCCCACACTGAATATGACTCGCAAAATTTGGTAATTTCAGACCAAATTTGGCATTGTATTGACTGTGTATAACCGCTTTTGAACTGCAAAGTAACTTGCAAAGTAACTTGTTCATTTGTGAATGGTTTATCAGGAATCGGATATCCATCCATGTTGCAAGTATTCGCTCTTTTCCTGCCCATCTTCCGGTTATAAAAGCTGCACTTCGGGAGCTATCCATGCTTAACCTTTTATCAAAATTCAGAAATATCAATGGTGCCATTTATTAGATATTTTCATTTCTTTCTACTGAAAGGTTAGCAATTTTACTAAAAGTTCCAGTTGCCATTGATCAGTCTTAGTAAACGTATTGCACGTTAAAAAACAGAAAAATAAGTGATAATTACCCACTGAACCAGAAGACAGCCAATCAGCCATTAACGATACTGCTTTTGAATGCAGTATGATCTATGTTACTTTTGATTTCAATAATCTGAGAAATAACGAGACACTACGAAGCAGCATGTTGCACCATTGACCTCATTTATTTTCTTTGGTAGTATCAAGAGCTATCTTCTTAGGAGACTAATGATACCTAATGTGTATTGAACCTATATGCAAACGATGTAAGCCTGATGAAGTTAGAGGAAGAAGTTTTGCACCAGAAAACCGTTTATGCCACAAATTTTGGAGGAAAAGAGGTTGATCTGCATACACTTTCGAATTGATTGGCAAGCTGGAAGAAATTTGCTACAATGTTTGCATTGTATTGACAATATTTAGCTTTGCCTGTTAGGAGTTACATTAACATGGCGTTCTTTCAGCATGTTTAAACTGACAATGAACTGCGAAGTACTATGGCTAAACAGGCTACGTGACCTTGCACTCTTGAGTATTAAATGCGAAAGAACAGTTGATTTCAAGGATATTATTTATGGTCTTGCTGACATAAAAGCCCGTAAAGTATCCATCCCATTTAGTTTTATTTTATCTTTTTTCATGTTATTAATTATACATGTGCTTAAGCAACATAATTTTAGTAGTTGCAAAAATATGTGCTCGATGGAGACGATCCCTTTAAAGTTTTTGAAACTAAAAAGGGCACGTGTCCTTTATAAGCTTAGGGCCTGAGGTAGCTCTCGACGGGCCTGCTTGTGTGCTACTCACTTTTGGACCTAAGTAAAGTCGCCGATTTCTACGTGAATGCATGGAACTAATGGATGGGACAAAACTTCACTGCTGGTACTGCAGGAAGGTTTTAGTTTCCTGGCTGTTAGTTAAGTATTTCTTAAACTAACTCTTGAGATTGTGTCGAAACGACACTTTATATTTTCTTTTTTTCTGGATGGGCATTGTAGAATGTAGTATTGTGCTATCTTTGTTGTAAGGTCTTGTCAGAAAAACTGAAGAACAGACCGTTTAACAGAAAATAGTTTACCCACATTAAGAAGTAAGAGTAAGTGCGGTAGTTACAAAATATACTCCAAATTGACCAGGACTATAAAGCCAAAAGTTGGCTTAATCAACTGTTCTTTAAAATACCATTAAGGGAATAAATTTTACTGTAAAACTGGTCCTTAATTTCTTTCGGACCTGTGATCCTGTTCTGCCCATAATCTACCCTTCCTAATCTTGTTGACCCCAATAAAAACCGCTTTTTGAAACCGAGTGCAGCACATTACAGTGAGACACAGCCTCACATTATTGCACTTCGCGTTTATGAACATTTTCAATGCCACACAAATTAAATGGACTTTCATGTAACAATAGGACGGAATCACAACATAATCTGACATTATTCAGTATTACACATTACCATAAGTGATTACTGTTTTATGCAAAGTCAGGTAAATTTACAGGGAATTCAGATACGTTATGGCTTTATTGTTTTCCGTTGATTTTGTACACTTGCTTATAGACTAGTGCACGTATTAATATATCAACTCCTTGTTTTTGTCAGTTGCTTAGTGAATTCGTGTACAGCAGTCAGAGCGACTCTGGTGAAATATTTGTAAGCACACTTAGTTTTCTTTTCCTATCCCAAAATTTAAAAGTTTTTCTAATATTGCAATGTTGCCTTGTTTTAGCCAATTCCAACACAACCCGCTTTACAGAGTCATAATTCTCTTCCACATATCCAGAACAGTAAAATAGATGATGGACCTAAGAGAAGTAAGTACACGATACTAGGTTTCTAGGTTTATAAGTCACTTTTGAAGAATATCGTGATGGTAAAGTCTTAACGCGATAGAGACTAAACCTAAATTGATATGAAATCCTTGCCCCGCATGGCGAAAATTTTGAAAAAATGTCAGCGGTATGTTGACATAATGAATGTCTTGAAATAATTTTTACGTGCTAACCGTTGACCAAAATCTTACCCCAATTTATATAATATGAACCAGCGCGCGAGCACCCGTACAGTCCATGAAGTTACTTCAGCTGTTGTTTTGTTAGAGAAAAGTGATACTACATCTGGTATTCCTTGTTTGTTTCAATTCAAAGTACTCCAATTTTATTAAATGTTTTGGGAAGATATGTCATATATCAGAGGAACCTTCACTTGATATCTGTTTTATTTTTGGACAGCCTGCTTAAATATGTGGTCTTGTCACTATGGAGCATGTTTTCGGGTCCTCTTTTCCAGCTGTTATTTCTGGAGTTAAAACTGAAAGGACGAAGCCCTACACTGTTAAAATTGGAATTTTAGTGAGAATATCGCCGCACTCTATATCATAACAAGCCAAGACAGAATTTTGACTTACTTGGCCTAACTTTCCATAATCCTCCAAGGATCTTCACACAGATAGAATTTAGGTAGTTTTATTCTGGGATTTTTATTTCAGTAGATCGAGAACCTTGCAGTACATATACAATTCCATATCAGACTGAAGCTCACGTTGTAAACACTATACACTGATTGTTAATGTTAATCTTCGAAACTAACTTGGCCAATAAAAATAGACTAATCGTTGGGCAGAAACCAATGAAAGCTAAATTGTGGAAATGGAATTTAGACGATGTATAAACAGATAGAAACTCAGACGGTGACTGAGCTGTTGTATGTTTTTCTGTTTGACTGTTAGTCAGTTTCATTGATTATTTTGCAATAAAACATGCCCAGATAACTTGTATGTTCACCTTTAAACCAGGCAAACGGCGAACAGACAGAAGTTACTGCTAAATACACTCCACAGTTTACAAGAATTGCAAATTTTTAGCTGAACTCAATTTCATAAACTGGCCACCATTGGGTTGTAGTAAAAGTAATGGATTTGCTAGTTTTTCGGCTTGTACTGTTGTGCTTTTGCCTACAACAGGACTAGCTTGTTAGTTATACGCCATGTTAATATCAGCACATATACACTGCAGATAGTTGATACTTGTTTTGTGGTATTCTGCTTTGTTGGCTTTTTTTGTAGTTTTGTGTTTGTGTATCAAAATGTCAAATGGTGCGGGTAGGCTTTAATTGTGAGATGTATTTGTCATAGGCTAACATTATAATAATGATAATATTAAAAATAATAATGATAATAATAATAGTAGTAGTTATAAAAGTAATAATTAGAGGCGCCGTGACAGAGTGGACCACGTTGTACTGTAAAAAGGTGGATTCCAAAGAGCTGTTAAGTGGAACAAATAAAAACCAGAGGAACTATTATGGAATGGAAATTTTAACATGCCATCTGTTTTTATGAAACAACATAATAGAATAGTATGAAATAGAAGACCAGACATAGTACCTCTTTCAAAGAAGCAGAAGGAAGCCTCATTAATGTGATAGTATCAGGAAATGTTAGGGTAAAAGATAAAGAAATAAAGAATATTGCTAAGTACTCGTTGATTAAGCAAGATATAGGAAGGTATAGAATAGAGTAGTATGAAATAGAAGACCAGACATAGTACCTCGGGCAAAGAAGTAGAAGGAAGCCTCATTAATGTGATAGTACCAGGAAATGTTAGGGTAAAAGATAAAGAAATAAAGAATGTTGCTAAGTACTCGTTGTTTAAGCAAGATAGGAAGGTCATGGGGAGGAGGTAAACAAAATTAAGTTTGGTAATAGGAGCTCCAGCAGCAATTACTGATCGATTTGAGGAACGGATGAAAAATGCAAGGGTTAATATCACACTGCAAGTTATACAGAATGCAGCGCTCTGGATCACCAAGATGGTACAGAAAGGCTTTGACGATATAATGCCTTAGGAAATTACATCATTGAAACAATTGTAATTTGTTTTCTGCTCGCAAGAGTTTATAACTTGTTTTTACTCTCAAGAATTTGAAACCAAATAAAATAGAGCGTACATCTGGGAGTCTTAAGTAAAAAAAAGGAACATTTGGAGAAGGAATACCCCTCATAATTATAATACATGCTATAAACCTGTTGTCCGTATCTCATGATAGATTAAACTATGTTATATTACTTGAGTTGAAAAATAGCGCTTTTACTTACAACCCTTGTGTAACCCACCTTGTAACCCATTTTGTAACTCCCGATGAAGAGTGGCTTTTGGAAGAGGGATTAAAGAAAATAAAAGTGATGTAAGAGAACAGTGAAGTAATAGAGATCAAAGTGATAATAGAGTTATCCTGAATGAGCAAACCAGTGGACACTTTGGTAAACAAGTACAAGACTTACTTTGCATTACATCATGGTTACCAATTGAAGAAAAGGCTTTTAATTTACTTACGTCGACTTAAATTTTACTTTTTCGCATACAAATAACGAACCTCTGTATCAAGACAAAATTGCTAATATCTTGATGGACAAAAAGCTTTCATAACAAAGCAAATGACAAGTGAAAAAGAACGTGTTTGTTTATTTCATTTATTATTTTGTTATGAAAGATTGCATGAAATCGAAATAATAGCAAATGAGCTTAGCATATTTTCGTGCGTATTACGCCATAAATACTACTTGTCGATATGCAGTCGTGTGATTTGTAACTTTTTCAATGCAGCTTTTCAGCTTTGACAACTGATTTAGTATGGTCTCGGAAGATTCGGAATTTTGATACATGCTATTTTTAACAGCATTTTACAGTGAATAGTATGGATTAACCCCAAAGAATCCCTAGGAATCCAGACAGTTTAAATGTAATCGTTACTGAGTTTTATTTACCATAAGGTATTGTTAATAAAATTAAGCGTAAACAATATTTACAGACCGAACAACTACTTACTTTAATTCTTAAACCTGTATCCACTGATTTCAGCTCTACTTTACGGTTCACGTGAGTAGTCATATCCCGCATGAAACGGGAAAAAACCCAGCACCAGAGCTGAAATCAGTGGATACAGGTTTAATAATTAACTTCTTGCCTTTGAGCAAGGATTTTAATTATGACCATCATATTACCACTAACATGAATAAGCATATCCAATAAAACAGAACTGCAACTTAGGTTTTTTGTCAAGTAAGCTTCAGTTTGATATTAGGGATAATTAAATTATTTTTTAGCATGCAGAATTAGCATCTCTTTATGAGTGGGTGATTTCAACTAATATGTTTTGCTTTGTTATATTTTGAGTTCAAAGTAGTAGGTACTGAGTTCAGGAACATGTGTATAATAAAGGAGTCTGAGTTGAGTTCAAGAACAGAAAAAAACACTTCATAGTATGCTTTTACTTTTGTTGAAATACAATAACGTTAAACAGAGACCTAAACTGGCCCGAAATATTTGTACAACTTTGTAAATGTACAACATTAGACAACAGTAAACCTGATAACTCATTTTTTAAGCCAGCCTCCCATCCTTATTTTGGAATAAAACTTAGTAAGTGATAAGGGCAAGAACGTGGCACCATGTTTTATTTGCAAAACTTGCTTTGTACATTTACGTCAATGGACAAATGGTGCATACTAAAAAGGTGTTAAAAGAAACAAGAGAAAATTTGGGAGCAGTTGTAATCGTCAACCAGCTACCTGAAATAATAGATGATGATCCTATTGAGAAAGATGAACACACAGATCATTCCTTTGATATTGTTATGATGAAAACTGTGATGCTCCTTTGTAATATACCGGAGCCATTCACTCAAAACTAACATTTTGATCTGATTAGAAATATCCCTATCTAAAGAATTGGTGGCGTCACCATCTTCAACCAATCTCCCGGTCATAGAAGCTCAGCGAAAACATATTTTAACCAATTAATCTGTAACACAGGTCTCGGTCTTAATGAACGCCTCTCGGCGATGATGGACAGAAAAATATATAAAGAGATATTATCAAGAGAGTCCGAGCAAGCGCGACGTCGCAAGTAATTGAGTAAGTAAAGAATCACCAGAAGGGTTATCTTCAAAAGTTAAAGACATAAATGCTTGCAATGTAAGAACAAAATCATATTTATTTGAACAAGGGATTCAGGATTTGTTCCGGTTTTTGTGAAAAAGACGAAGTATTGTTCTAAAAGGGTATTACAGGTGTTTAGTAAAGTTCGGTGTGGAAGAGTATGGTGGTTATTGTAGTTCAGAAAGAAGTTAAAAATGTGTACTGCTTTATTTCCTTAATGCATATGCTTCAATACCAATTAAGCATTCTACTGCATTGCAAGAATAAAGATAACAAACAAGCTCTAAATCACATTAAGTATGATGATCATAAATGGGACATAAGTGTGGATTTAAAAATGGTAGATTTTTGCTGGAAAATCAAGGAGATAACTTTAATTTCCTCGTCGTTTTGTGCTGCTGAGGCAGCAGAGACAAGATGAATCACTGGATTAGGAAAGAGGGACAAATAGAGGACAACTGGCAGCTGATGACAAGAACATCATCACAGAAACGTTGGTACAGTGGTAAAACATATTCCCTCCATTACATATGAAGTTGGGTTCAATGAAACAGTTTGTTGAAGTATCAAATATGGATGACTGCTACATTGCAGTTTCCCTTCTAGCATTGTTTTGGTCATTCTCTTTTACTCTTACCTCCAGGCATAGCAATATCTTTTTTTTTCTTTTTGTATTTTCTTCATTGGCAAATAAAATGCCCGGTCTGCTACCTTCAGTGATCATACTGAATGTTAAAGTTCCATAGAGTTTGAAATGTTTATTCTCTATGACACTGACTGGTTTACGTACCAGGTTTTTTTACCCCCCTCCAAACTAGTTTTCTCGCATATATGCCGTTAAATGCATCGGGCAACATTGTCATGCTTTCTTTTATACTCAGGTTGAGTCAATTCTTCACTACATGGTTCATAGTTGACCCCCATTTTTAACCACATTGCAAACATATGGGTATTGGAAGCTCCACTAATATGGTGTTTAGTTTAGTTTGTTGGCAAGGCTTGTTCCTTGTCACTACGTATTAGAGCTTTAGTAAACCAAAGCCTCCTTTTGTCAACCATTGCTACCAACTAAGTTTTTCCAACCATGCTACCAACTACTTTTTTTGCACTTCTTTGTCGATAAGGTATTGCCCATGTACTCTTTTCGCTTGTTCGTCATTTTTCTTCAGTTCGAGGTGTTCTATCTTGAACTGTTTTGGTCAATGACATTTTCTAACTGGAGACCATAATGTCGTATAACACCGTAAAAAAACTCGTCAGACTAATTGCATTGTATATCCTGTCACAACTGGCTCAACTTAAACAGTTTTCCACTGCTCCTTCCCATAACAGAGTTCGCTCAATATTAACCTCCTACACTTGTGCCTCAAATGTTATAGGGTTCTGTTTCCCGTTTTGATGCACTTATATTGGTCATGCCCGCCAGTTATTCTTTTTTTATTTCTTTGCTCTTACGGCCTGATACATTCCTTTATATGCTTGCATTCATTATTTACCAAGTTCAATTTGACTTTTCAATTTTTGTTAAACAGCAAAAAGTGAAAGTCCGAATTCCAGAAGAAAAGGACTTGTCCGAGAAGTTGATTACAACACAGACTCGATTTCAAGGACGGTAAGTTTAAAGCTCTAGAGCATGGAAAGGATACTGCTTGTCAGGCTAGTTCTTTGAACAACTGAAAATTTGATTTATCGATGGCATGTCTACCCCATTTTTGTTTGTTTTTATTGTTTGTTTTTGCAGTTAATAAAAATAGGAAGTTGTTTTTCTCAAATTTGGGGGATGCTGGATCCACTACAAACATATTTATGTATGTATCTATCCATCTATCCACCCTTCTATCCATCCATCCATCCACCCTTCTATCCATCCATCCATCCATCCATCCTCCCATCCATCCTCCCATCCATCCTCCCATCCATCCATCCATCTATCCATCTATCTACCTTTTTATCTATCTATTTATATGTATGTATATATATATACCTAACATATAGAAGGGTAGAATGGTAAGAAGATTTTACATGATCACTTTTTTCAGGGTTTTTTAAAATAAGGAATTTGACCATTTAACTCTCTTCCGTTTGTACTGCCTTGGAGTTTTCCTAAGTCCTAAACCTGTGACTTATGCTTAAAGCTTATTTGTTACAAAAGTGATATTGGTTAGAACAAGTAAAAAACAAGACCGTTGTATTTTATTGCTTTTGAAGTTTTTCTCTTTTCTTTAATTACTAATAGAATCATAGAAAGCATTATCATTAGGGAAAAGACAAAGCACAATACTAAACAAATACTTCCTGTATTTGATACTTTAAGTAATCTGTATGCCCGGATCGATGTGCTTAATATACGTTTAATGAGGTTATTGATATTGTTGCTGCAATCACCAATGTATTTTTGTTTGGAAGAAATTGTATGTTTGTGAAATTTGCATAGAAGTTTTAAAAATAAGCTAAAGCCCATCAAAGAAAAAGACCTACTCAGTTAAAGTTATTATTTCTCAGTGTTTATATATAAGAGGAGCTGTGGTTTAATGGTTAGTGCAATTGCACCATAACCAAGAGGCACCAGGTTCGATTTCCCGAGCAGGCGAAAAGAATTTGGAACTTCACAAAGGAAAAACGGCATTGGTTGGCGCCAGGAAGGGTATCCGGCCAAGAAATACCTCGCTGCCAAACAAAAGCCCCTCCGAAGGGCACCACTGCCAAACCAATATATATATGTCACATCTTGCCCTTCCCTCACTTCTGTAAGTTTCATTATCGCATTATCTTTCTTAAATCTTTTAGCGTCAACCACTGTGCAGTAATTAGAGTATTTTTGTATCTTTCATCCCATGATTCCATGATACTCTGCATAAAACCTCTTCCTTCCTTTCTTTCATTTCTGTGAATTTTTATCAAGTTCACTTTTATTGACAATGTCCAATTAGAATCATTGATCCTATATCCGGTTTCAGCTGAATTATTTCCATTCTCAGCATTGCTCTCACATCTCTGTTCTCAATGTTTCCACTAGTCACAAGATTTTTCTGTCTCCATTTTGAATCTTGCAGCCTTATCTTGTAAATTTTGTTTTGATATTCTTGCTTTTTCTGAAAATTACCTATCCCATCGTCTTTTCATACTTGCCATAAATCCTTTACCTCTCCTTCTTTCCTCTTTATCAGTCTTGACTAAAAACCTCTTCTCAAAAGTGTAATTTGATAAATGATGTTTAGTTGGAGCTTCTTCATGAGTCAGCATTTATTATATTTGTTACGGTTTCCCTCTGAAGTGCCCCATCGATTAATTAATTTTTGGTTTATTTGAATGTAACCTGAGTCTACCATAAAAGTATTTTGACATACGCACGATGTAACAGTCCATTCAAAGTTCCCCTGGCTCTCTGAATAAAGCTTATTGATAAGGGTTGCCATTTCTCACCAGATATCATTTTTGACCTCGTAACCTGGCGGCTGTGCACTCCTCGGCAATATTGACAGCTTAAATGCGAGTATCATTGTTTGTGTGTCTTTCACAAGACACGTTGCCATCCATGACTAAAGCGCCCTGTCTGCCCTGGTTTGTGGTAAGAGTTTTCGTTCTCCGAGATTAATTGCTGGCCAAAACTAACTAGCCCAACCTGCCCGGAGCAATGGTTTTGAAAGGCGCCAGAAACTCGCCTTTTGCCCCATTTCCTGTTAGTTCCAAAGAGTTCTGCTACGAGAAGGCTAGGAGCTGGACTGAACTGTCAGGGGCTGTATGTTTCGCTTGCCATATGAAGCATTATTTAGGGTTTGGATGTTATCCCCCATAGACACTCCGGCAATTACAGTCTTTTGAACATTATTATTATTATTATTATTATTATTATTATTATTATTATTATTATTATTATTATTATTATTATTATTATTATTATTATTATTAACAGTTTTTATCAGGATCAGTTCCTGAAGTGCAGCATTTGATGATTTATGATTTGTTATTGGTTCTGTTTTTTCAGCCTCAGGGCGAAAGTTCGCAGATATCCGTCAAGGATTTCGATTTCATTAAAGTTATCGGCAGGGGCAGCTATGCCAAAGTTATGATGGTGAGTTAATTGTCGTTAAATGGTGAGCTAATNTTGGATGTTATCCCCCATAGGCACTCCGGCAATTACAGTCTTTTGAACATTATTATTATTATTATTATTATTATTATTATTATTATTATTATTATTAACAGTTTTTATCAGGATCAGTTCCTGAAGTGCAGCATTTGATGATTTATGATTTGTTATTGGTTCTGTTTTTTCAGCCTCAGGGCGAAAGTTCGCAGATATCCGTCAAGGATTTCGATTTCATTAAAGTTATCGGCAGGGGCAGCTATGCCAAAGTTATGATGGTGAGCTAATGAATAATGTTATTGATAACGCACTACAGTTAAGAGATGGCGACTAAAAAGTCACAGTTTGCGTAAATTTTTTGTCAAAAAAAATTGTCTTTGGGAACGGATATTGTCATGTGATAATAGGGTTTATCATAGATATTGCCATAATTTGTATTCGCCGTTATTATTTGAAATTTTTGACTCTTTACATGGGATGAAAGGGTTAGTTATAAATTAGGTACCTGCAACACATTACGTTGTTGCCCGGCACTTTTCGTGAAGTTTGATTACAAACAACAATAACTTCAGTTGGAAAAGAGCAGTCCTATTTTGTGGAAGGAAAAAATAATGTTGACGTAAAGGCTTGATAAAAAATGAAGCAGAAGACGTGAACTGTATGACATCTGTGCCAGATAAATCGATTTCATATTCATGTATTATAAGCAACTAGAAAAGGATACAAAGAGCCCTTGTTATCAATATCTTGCTAAATAGGATGCATTTACATTGGAGTATATTCATTACACCCTACGCCTCTCTGCAGATTCGGAAGCAAGCACCAGGATCTCTTGACTGACTATTTTTGAGAAATGGTCTGACAACACATGGCAATAAATGGTCTGACAAAAATCTCCTTCCGCCCTCCCTCGTCATTTAGGAATAGCTGTTGACGATTTAGTCTGGCAACTGAAACAGGTATGGACGGAAATCAAGGCCGGAGTACGCCATAATATATTCAGCATTTAACCCATAATTTTCTTGCCTTGCGATTATTTTTCATGCACTGTATTTTAATGGGTACATGGGGGAAGTGAAAAATTTAATGCAATTAAATGTACGTGTTTAAAGAATCAGACAAAACGACCTTTCATGCCGATAAGAAATGGCTCAGAACAGGGAATGGTGATGGTTGTTTTTCAATGCCCTTTGCTTCCCCTGGGCTAAAATAAGACTATTCGTCGAGGATAAACATTACATTACAAAACATGCATGTTTTAGCCATTATTTCTGCCCTGGAAATATTCATACTAATTTCATTGTATTTGTAGAATTGGCACTGAAAATACGTTATACAGACATAAATACGGTCAATGGTTTTTGTTTAAGTTAATAGGGTCAATTTACTCTAGTTTAATGATAATCCCTTTTTTCTTCTTCTTTTTCTTGTTCTTCTTGTTGTTCTTCTTCTTCGTCGTCGTCGTCGTCTTCTTCCTCTATTTCCTCTTCTTCTTCTTCTTCTTCTTCTTCTTCTTCTTCTTCGTTTTTTGTTGTTATTTTAGGTTACTCTTAAAAGTACTGGCAGGGTATATGCCATGAAAGTTATTAAAAAGGAATTAGTTAACGATGACGAGGTATGTAATTGCATGTTGTTTTGTTTAAATCTCATATCATTTATTATTTATGTCATGTATTACAGTGGCAAGCGATTTCGTTTTGTTTGCTTCAGTGTTGTGAGCTCATTCATGTTTATTTTTGTTTATGTAAATAGATATCTTGTTACATATGTGTATATTTAAAACTTACTGGTACCTTTTTTATATGTAGTTTTATAGGAACTCAAAATCTAGAGTTCAAATGCACATGAAATAAGAATATGGAATTTTATTTGACAATCAGACATAAAAGAATAACAATGTTCTTGTTGAAGAAGAATCCTCGTATAAGGGTTCTTCTTCAATGTGAATGTTGTGCAGCGCGAAAACGTTCAGTTGGTTTATGGGAGTGAAACGAGGCTTTCACTAGACACAATGGTAAAGAGAAGCACGTAATGTTGTTAGCGGGAGAACAGAAATGAAGGAATTGTTATGGGTAAGGTTGACAACGACAGAATTTCATCAACTATAACCTATATAGCTCGCTTTGCTATTTAAGTTATATTTTCAATAACCTGCCTGGAATGATTTATTTTGAGATTTGAAAAGTACGATTTTTAATCTTTGTAGGGTTATCGTGTGTGCAGATTTGTGGTTTAAACACAGTTTTGATTTAATGTGTTAAGTCCTAGAAGTCGACTTGACCAGACATTTAAATACTATTATGAAGTTTTTAAAGGTTGTATCAGACATTTTGACAAAATAGTGGAAAGCGGGAAAGTTTTACCCAACAGAAAATTGTTAGCATTGAAGTAAGAAGGAAAATTGTAGGGGCGCTCATTTTTGTTTGCCGGGGATCACAGACTATAGATATGCTAAACTGTAGCAGAAACGGAGCATATGGTACCCACGACTTTTCGCCTGTTTTTGTGTTAATAGGCACTGTCAAATTGGGATGATTTCAATCTTTGAGAAATAAGTAGATAATTATTAAACGGGGATTCTATTTTGTGTTATTTAAAACCCGAAATGAAAGAATGCCGCTTGTCAAGTAGGCAGTTATATATGTATGTTATGTATATATGTATGTATGTATGAATGAATGTGTGTATGTATGTATGTATGTTTGTTTGTATGCATTTACGTATGTGTTTTTGTTTCTTTATGTGTGTGTATGGCTTTGTGTACTCATTCATAGACGCAAAGGCTTTTTTATATGCGATCACTAATTAAACTCGTTTTTACGGGGTGAACGTTTTCATGATAACTCTGCTTTTTTTATATTTTTTTATATTTTTTTATATTGAAGTCGGATGAATTTGTGGGGGTCACGATTCATCCCTTAAAAGGACAAATTACTAGTGCAGAATGGGACAGAGTGGAACTATTTTAGTAGTCAGGACCATTATTTCTGTGCAGGAAACGAGACACACTGATACTTAACCGAGCCTAGCTTGAGAGAATGTTAGTGGATTTATAAGGCCATAAGCAACTGAAGGATTGAAAGAGGATTTACTCATTAAAAATTGATGTCTTCATCGATGAATATGGAAACATTGAAGAAAAACATAAATGGGATCTCTTTACATTTTTGGTTATTTTAAGGTCTGTGACGCGTATCATCAGCCGGTGTGAATTTACTCTGTTTTTCATGTTCTATATAGAAATCCCAAATCGAAGAAATACCAGTTTGTAATAAAGGAACCAAAATGACGATTAGATTTATTGTGATTTCTGAAGCATTAATGCTTTCAAATATATAACCCAGCAACTGATTTTGTCGACTGCCCGATCGCATTAAACCTGCTAACATTTTAAAGGTTAAGCTTTTTTGGGCCACAGACAACACAATATCTCGGCGTATGCAGTACGAACACAACAGAGCCACTAATGAATCTTAGGAAGTGAATCTATTTATTCATTTCCACCTGTAAATCTAGAGACATAAATATTTAAAAACGATGACTTCGTTTCTGCACATGAAAGGCAAACATTTTAAATGATAACAATGGTATCTCTGTGCTTTGTTTTCACAATAACTGTGCCAAGGAAGGCTATGTCGACGTGGGTTTTATATGAGCAGAAATACAACTGGGTAGCTGCAAAGGAATGAGAGCTTTTAAAAATAATATCACGCATGTTTCTACTGCATAATTTATTCATGAATCTTGTTTTCCACCGTTGCAATTAGTCTGTCAATATGACGTCTCTACTAAGCACGGCCTGTGACAGTTTGATATGAGGCGTTGTATGCTGGCGTTTAGATCCGTCACAATGTTTAACAGTTACCAGTGTGTTTAAAGTAAAGAAATTCTACTGCTGCCTTTTTTTCGTTTGAACGATATGAGTTTTTGAAAGATGATTTCCAGAAGAGGGGGGAAATGTAGAAGCAAGGCATTAAATCTACGAAAATGGAGAGTAAAAAAGAAAAATATGTTTCTTTCTGAATTCAGCACGGTTTTGTTTTATTTTACTGGATTTCATTTCTATTGTTCCATATATAAATTGTGTGTGATTCAGAAAATAAAGTTTTTGGGCCACAGAAAATGCCCACACAGGAAGGTTAATGGTAACTTTCTCGCCAGTGTTTTTGTGGATTTTGAGAGGAGAGGAGATGAGATTCAGCGCATTATATTCAGTGGCATATGTTAGCGATAGAATTTTTCGGTTTTGCTGTAGCTAAGTTGTTTTAGGTAAGGGGAATTTATGGAGCAGGGTTTTGCTTATGTTTCTTTTCATATCAAAATACATTAATATTTTTTTCCATATGGAAAAAATGATACGTTAGACAAAATAGCATGGCGAAACTGAGATTGTACCATCCATCCCTGTCCACCACAACCTAAGCCGTATTATAGCCATTAAAATCTTAATGCTCGATGGTTTCCGGAACGGGCACCCAAGACAGTATGCTTGATAGCATAGAAGGCTCCACCTGGACATATTTTCAATTCCT
This sequence comes from Morbakka virulenta, assembly GCA_003991215.1. Classification (NCBI taxonomy): domain Eukaryota; kingdom Metazoa; phylum Cnidaria; class Cubozoa; order Carybdeida; family Carukiidae; genus Morbakka; species Morbakka virulenta. The sequence goes on along the minus strand of RDPX01000708.1, from coordinate 30,771 downwards.
GTGTGGCGGCCGATTAGAAGTAAGCACTCCAGTTTAAAATTTTTCTTTTGCGACTGTAAGCTTAAATGGATTTCTTAGATTTTTATGGCTCTTCTATTACCTGATGTAAATGAATGATGATCGGTTCCTTCCAACTGTGCGTCTTTATTAACACTTAAGGATAGGCTCACAAAGGGACCCCTTTTTATGTAATACTCTATGCCTTGGCCACAAAGGCCTTGGGACACCAGAGGAAAAACCCAAAACTTAAGAACTTTTGTCATCAAGACAAGTATCACAATAATTGCAAACTGTACAGAGCTTGACAGTAATGTATTGCAGATAAAGAATTTGGTACCTTGCCAAAATTCCTCCAGATGACAGATGTAATGGTATCGTAATCCATGAAATCCCATGTACTCAACATGTCCTTTAGGGGTCGCCATACATTTTGAACTTGAGCGCTTCTTGTAATTTTTGCGAGGGGGTAGTGCTGGAAAATGGTATTGCATTTTAGAGTATTAGTGCTGGTAGCTTGATATTATTTAATGAATTCTTAGTAGCAAAATTTAAATTTTAAATTTCTTTTTGTTTACAGAGCATAAATATAAAACAAGTAATTTAGGACATTGAAATCCTGAGTATTTTGTCATTCAGCCATAATATTAGTCTTACTGTATTTTTTATTTTAATCCATATGCCCTAAACGTTTTAAGATCCTATTGCCATTTTAGGATATCGATTGGGTACAGACGGAGAAACATGTGTTTGAAATAGCGTCAAATCATCCTTTCTTAGTCGGCCTGCATTCATGTTTCCAAACAAGAAGTAGGTAAGAAACAAATATTCTTTGTCAATTTGGCATACAGCTTCACGCTGTACTAGAGAAAATTTGAACCGATAGCATGAACAAAATATTGGTTATAACCAGTTTAAGTAATTTATTAAAAGTACTTGATTATCGGGGGTTGAATTTATTTTCAAGGCTGTTTTAGTTCCTTTTTTTTGGTAGAAGTCCTCAGATTTAAATAAACAACGGTCCGTATAAGCTTCAGATATTGGTAATGTTTTTTTAATTGATAAGCGAGGGGACGTTTATTGAGTATTGAAGAGCAATTAGATATTTGTTTGATGCAACCTCAGGCCACTACTTTAATGCACTAGTAGAAGCTGTGTTTAGACTCCACTCCTACACATATCTAACAGACGTATCACCCCCAAGATAACTAGTCTCACCGAAGTAATATACATAATCTGGAGGTAATTTTCGTTACCCTGAGAGTATTTTTACAAGGAGGGTAAATCAGACCACTGAAGAAAGATAATAGAGAATTGCAACTGAAGCGAAATCATTCAGTGACTAGTTAGAGCGAATGCGTCATCACGGGGAACGGGAAAACTAGGTTAAGAAGCCGGTGTCAATTCTTGGACGAAAAGACAAGTTTGACTTTACACTAAACACTTAAAGGAATTTCAGGAAGATGGAAGGAAGAAGAGAAAATTTGAAAGGAAAAACAATACTGACGATCCTAGAGCTTAGCTTTAATTGTTTTTCAACCAACACAGGGTGAGTGTGTGGCACTAGAAATTTCTGAGTTGATTTCATGCCCCCTATTAGTTAAATTGATAGTATAGCAGGTGTTATAAATGTTGACCAAGAACGACGGTTGCAAATCGTTCTTAGAAGAAAAGTAAACTTTGCGAAAGTTAGCCCAAATCAAGAAATTGATTCATTTGAGTTCCTCTTAGAAATCTCGTGTAATTCTATCTGTCTAACTCGTGTCGCAGCTTGTTGCAGATTCAATTTATTTCCATTCCCTTGTTTTCTTGTGGGCTAAAAGGATTTTGATTCAAGACCCCAATTGCCTCCTGCCAAGGGAAAAGTGGCTTACAAATATCAAAGGATACCGTACCCAGTTGTAATTGTGTATTCTCCTTCTTATGTGATAAGGCTCATTTTTCCAGCGAGGACATTATTGTTCCGATTTTTAACTGCATTGAGAACCTCGGGGTTTTTTTACAACCAATACTGTTTGTATACCAGACAAGTTGAATAGAACCAAGCTGCAGACAGAATAACTAGTTTAAAACTAAGTACATGTTGGGCAAAGAAATACTTGCTAGTCAGATTTCAACCAATACTCACAAAGGTGTTTGTTTGATAGGAAGGAAATCAAATAGTCTATGAGCCGGTTTCTTTGGCCAGATTGCACTCGTTTCTTATTATAAGACATTAAAATTTATGTGAGTAAGGAACTATTAAAGAAAGCATCCTGGTACCATTTTTTCTTGTCTGAGATCGTTTTTTAAAGCATGAATATTAATAATGAATGTGTGAGCCTTCGTAATTCACTCTCGATGGACTAACTGTTGGCCAATTCATGTTTGGCAGGACATATCGTTTTTCAAAATCTACCAATGGAAAGTTTCTTTGTTTTCGTTGTTTCAAATAGACGTATGTTGGCACCAGAGAAAACAGAAACTGAACAGTGGAGGTTACCTCTTTGTTATTTTGTAGCAGAGGGTGTGCTTGGCAGTGCGGGAGTAACGTAAGCTGGTTAATTGAACCAGCAATGTTATTTGTTGCTTTTTTATGTGTCTTTGTTACTTATACCCTGAAACTGCTTCCACTAGCCTGAGGTCAGCGCACTATCATATACTTTTATCTCTCGATATCTGTTGCAAGTATTGAACAATAACTTTGACACTGGTAAAATAGTAAGGCTTTTATAATTTGCAGAATTTCTTTCCTTATTTCTTACTTCCAGTTTGCTGCAGTTTTTTCTGGTTGATGGTTGAAGCATTTGTAGTATATTGCCAGGCAGCTGCAATTTGCTTTTTATGATTAAATCTAATCTGGTGGATCTCTGCATGATCTCTTTGTTGAAGATCCTATCTCACAACCCCACATCGGAAATGTTTTGGAACAGCACGCCTGTTGGTAGAGATAACTATGAACTGGTACAAGACCGTTTCTTTACCGGATTTATTGCCAATTTTTAATACTCCTTCACCTTTTCCTTTTCATTATCTTTTGTATGCTTCTTTTATTGTTATTGTATCGCTGTCGTTACACACTACATCTCGCCTGTCTCGTTTCAGCTGAACTAGTTTTTAACTTTCAAGTGGTGGGTTGTTGTTGGAGGGGTGGTTGTTTTGTTTCGTTTGCCCAGTGCTCTGGCAGATAAGTAGCGTCAGCCCGTAGAGTTGAAAACAGAAAATTATTTTTTGGTGCTCACACAATTTGCAGATTATTGCATAAGTTGCTTTACAAATTAAGAGGGTGCATGAGTTTTTTTAACAAGAGTTTTTGTAGATGATGGGTTTCCAATGGGTTGAAGGTGAGTTTAGACGGAAACCAACAGGATGAAACCAATCGAGAACTTGCTTTGAAAACTTCGTTTATTACTATTTTTGTGGTAAAATTTTGGTGTTTTTTTTTTGTTTTTTTTTGCTATTCAAATGTAACGTGTTGTAACGTGTTCTTCACTACTATATCTTTCTACATAACCCTTAAGCTTTTCTGTAGGTGTGACCTGCAGATTGGTCAAAAGCGCATAGTTTTCCGATGATAGCAAAACTTTAAGTAGTTTTTTATATTAATTCACGTATTTATATTTTATGAGTCAACCAAACCCACCTCCCCTCTCATATACTATTTTACCTGGTAACCTGGCCGCAAAAGGCGANCTTCGTTTATTACTATTTTTGTGGTAAAATTCCATGTTCTCTAGACAAGTTTTTTTTTGGTTTTTTTTTTTTGGTTTTTTTTTTGCTATTCAAATGTAACGTGTTGTAACGTGTTCTTCACTACTATATCTTTCTACATAACCCTTAAGCTTTTCTGTAGGTGTGACCTGCAGATTGGTCAAAAGCGCATAGTTTTCCGATGATAGCAAAACTTTAAGTAGTTTTTTATATTAATTCACGTATTTATATTTTATGAGTCAACCAAACCCACCTCCCCTCTCAATATACTATTTTACCTGGTAACCTGGCCGCAAAAGGCGATCTTTTTCTTACCAATTTGTAATGGTAAGTGTCTTATTTGCCTGTAAAATCTCCTACAGGAAGCTTTTTGGTCGTCGAATTCTAGCCCCATGTCAGTAGTGGTGCCTTGCGAACCTTGCACTCAAATACGCTCGTGGGAATATTTTTCATTCAGTTTATTATTTATTTGTTTAATTTTTGTAATACCTCCATAAAATGAATACAGCCAGTTTAAGAATAAATCTATTTTTTCTGTTACAGGTTATTTTTTGTAATTGAATTTATAAATGGTGGTGATCTCATGTTTCATATGCAAAAAATGAGAAGGCTGGAAGAATCTCACGCTAGGTAAGTCTTTACTTCGTAGTTTTTACTTGTCACATAATGTTGATAATCTCCTCTTTACAAAGCTTAGAACTGAATAAAAGGACAGGAAATTGAGAGAAAGGGCAATTGTGTTGATTGATTTATTTTACTCGAGTGGAAAATGGTTGGGAAGCCCCAATAAATTCATTTTCTTGGTTTTAAATATACTTGAAACAAAAATTTGCAAGCCGAGACGCCCTCACCTCGTGTTTGCTATAGTTGCTCACGGTGGGTTTGTGTAGACGTCCGCAGATGTGCATTTAATTCTAATTTCTTTGTAGTATATATATAGTATTGTATTTTTCCTTTTCCTTTAAACCATAATAAGCAGCTTTTTAATAAGGGCGGCAGCCATACTCCAGTCTATAAGATTAAGTGGTTCCAGACAGAAAAGAATTTTTCAGGTCGTTTATCGCATTGGCTGTCTTGAAAAACATAGACAAAAAAATTTTTGAAAAGTTGAAAAGATCAGTTTATTGCACAGGTTTGCAACCCGTAAAATTTTAAGAGGGCTACTTGAAATCTGGCAGCCTAAACACAAAAATTTTATTTCTGCCAGTATATTGCCGTAATTTCAGGTCAACGAGACATGCTATTCAATCGCTGGTTATCAGAGGAGAGGCTTTAAGGGAATTCATTTATACGGAAGATTTTTTTTCAAAATAAATTGAAATTTGTAATCATCGATATGAGCCCGTAGTCATGACACGTCACCAGATTTTCTTGGAAGCTAAACCTTGCGTTAAGTTATTGAAATATGTTATTTTGAACGTTTTAACTGTTGTTATGTCGGAATATAGATATTTTTTTCATTTAACAGACCTCTTTAAATTATTAATAAGCTGTCTAGAAAATGCGTTAGTGAAAAAGGATGGCTTTGAAAGGAGAAAATTAATTCTTTTAGTTTTATCTTCCATGCTTAAATGATGGCTCACAGCAAAGGTTTTCAAGAATAGACAGCTGTGTAATTGTTTTTTAATAATTTTTTGTTTATTGGTTATCAAAATAACTTGTTAAATATATTTAGGATCACTTTATGCTAATATATTTCATTCCGGAAAATGGATTGATATTTCTGAAAGAGTACCTGAATTTTAGCTTTTCATATTCATAGTGCAGTTCAAATTTATTTAAAATCTTGCAGTTCTCACTTGAAAACCTTTGCCACCAAACACAGTTCTCGTTTTATTCTTATCGCTGTACTTGCTGTTGTCGTATCTGCTGCTGGCATTTGGTAAGAGATATTGCCCCTATTTTCACTGCGGCTCTGTTGATACGCGGTGCTCGAGACCTGCCTGTCGTTTTTTTTCGAAACGTGCAGCGACGGTNAAATATATTTAGGATCACTTTATGCTAATATATTTCATTCCGGAAAATGGATTGATATTTCTGAAAGAGTACCTGAATTTTAGCTTTTCATATTCATAGTGCAGTTCAAATTTATTTAAAATCTTGCAGTTCTCACTTGAAAACCTTTGCCACCAAACACAGTTCTCGTTTTATTCTTATCGCTGTACTTGCTGTTGTCGTATCTGCTGCTGGCATTTGGTAAGAGATATTGCCCCTATTTTCACTGCGGCTCTGTTGATACGCGGTGCTCGAGACCTGCCTGTCGTTTTTTTTCGAAACGTGCAGCGACGGTGTGTGTGTGTGTGTGTGGGGGGGGGGGGGCTATAAACGAGGTAGATGATCTGACGTTGGGTACCATCATCATCAAATATCTTCAGTTTTTGTGTTTTTCTTTCCAAAGGCTTGACCTCTAGTCACTTCTCAAGTTGTAGATAGAACTATCCATAGGATATGTGATGTTCCTAACAAGACTACGTTCTGGATTTCTTTGATGCCGACCTTGCCAAGAATCTTTGATACATGATCTTTCATTCTCCATGTAATAAAGTCTGGTAGCTGAACAATGAGAGTGGGGACAGACATTTTCATGTTCCACATTTGGTAACTTTAATCTGAAGGCCTTCATTTTTTGACAGTTTTTGTCTCATTGGTTGCGACATTGCCCTCATATGGCACAGAGATGCCGATGAGAATACATTTGTTGTTTTTCTTGTCTTTAATTACAATATCGGGCCTATTGGCAGTAATCGCCATGTCAGTACGGATTGGCATATCCCACATATCTTTCCCTTCACCTACAGTGCTTGGTTTATGCTGATACCATTTTGAGGGCACTGCGACATATTTACATATTTTTCAGTGCATGTAGATTGGAGGTTTGTCATGTCTTTTAAAGATTACCTTTTTTCACTAGAGCAAAACATCCTGACGTGACACTTTCACCATATTCGTGACAATCTGCATTTGGGGTTTGACCCGTCTTTAATGATCTTGTTCCGATATTTGTTTGTGGCAAGGCTCTGATCCTGTGCTGCGACAATACCTCTTCCTGTTTACCCTTTCAAGCTAGCACTTTTAACACATTTTTGAGTTCCTTCTTTGTCCATATCTTCTCTTTTTAACCCACTCGGGGTATCGCATGTGGATTGCTTAAGCCTTACAATTTTCTCGTATGATTTCTGATTCCTTTCTTGGCAGACTATTCCTTTGCACGTGTGGCAAATTCAGTAGGTGAAAAATTTTCCTCTAGTGTTTTTTTTTCGACATCTTGCATTAGAATCTCTCCTAAATCTGTGACCTTCCTTCTAAATTAAGTACATTTTATTGCAGTCTTCACGGTGGTAAACTTGGCACAGTTATTTCTTTTTTTTCCCGCACAGATATGTTTCAAAGCCAATGGTGGTAGTCTTGTATGTTCACTCTGGTTGTTACAGATCACCCCCTTTAACTTTCCTACTGATGTAAATCCTATCAACACCTGTCTTGGGAGGTTCATCCTGTACATAGTTTTTTAACTTTCTTGTTTTTCTATCCAGTTTCATTATTTCTTGTTATTAGCAATTAATGATATTGAAGCGGTGAGTGAGGACTGGTAGGGGTAGTATGTTTACAACAGTAATTTTGTTACCAGCATTCAGTTCACTTTTTAGGATCAATTTAACTCTCCGGTAATACTCGTTTCGTTTTTCTTTCATCCCTAACGTTGGATTCCGTCTCCCACTTTTACTCCGAAATGTTTATCAATGCCTTCTTAATCTATTTCGTGGCTACTGGTAGCCTTTTCCGTTTCAATGAATAATGTTTTTGTCAGTTTTCCATGCCTGAAAGTGGGGCATTTATCTAGTCCAGACTGCATATTTATGTTATCACGAAACATCTTCACAGTACGGAGCATTCCTTCAAGTTGCCTGCCATTTTTTTCGAAGTCCTTTATGTCGTCCCTGTAGGATAAGTGGTTTAATCTTTCTTCATACGCAGTGTAACCCAAATCTTGGTTGTTGAGCAGATTAGAGAGCTGTGCAAGAGCTAAACTAAATAAAAAGATGGGTAGTGAACCACCTTTAAAAATCCCATTCTTAATGCAAATGGAATTTGTTACTATTTTTCTTGTACAGTAATTTGCAAATCATTGTTGTTTCCATGATCTCATGTTATGACTCATGAAATTGATTAAGGTTGGTGAGATTTTATACATCTGCATGGTTTTTATGATCCACAAAAGGGGGACACTGTCGAACCCCTTTCTGTAATCTATCCGAGCAGTGCTAACATTTGTCTCTCTACAATGGTGTAAAATCCCTTTGGTAATAATTGCTTGATCTTTACAACCATATGACCCACTTTTGCACCCTTTCTGTTCCACAAGGAGTGACTTAGTTTTATCTAGATGCGAGTAAGTTAAATCTGCGACAATTGACGTTAAGATCTATTATAAGGTAGGTAAGCACATGACTTGCCTGAAACGCGTTGGTTTTGTCATTTCCTCGATCTTATGAAATATGTTACTCCATCTGTTAACCATGGAAGACTCCTGGTTTCTGTAGGATATTTGAATAGGAGCGGGTTCAGCCAGAAATTTGGTAACTATCTCAGCCAGGTGATTTCCATTTATTCATTTTCTTTATTACGGATGTTACTTTTTCTTTTGCTATGGCTTCCCGTTCTTGTTCTTGGAAATTCTGACACTTATTTCTGTTCTTTTATCCACTCAATTACTTCATTGTGATATTTGTCATCTTCCCAAATTGATCTCCAAACTGTTATTTGGCCTCAGCTTTTCGAGGTTTGTTAACTTCTATTGATTTTTTTACCTAGCTCTCTTGAGAAAATTTTTGTAATACAGTGGAAACATGAAAGCTCGGGCAAATTGATCACACATGTATATCTAGAGTGGGATGGTATTAGAGTTTTTTTTATCAAAGTGAAAGTGGTAGTGGACGCCAGTTAGTAGCATGCAATAAAAAGGAAAGGAGCACCAGAATTGTTATGAACTACATTTTGCGGCGAAAAAAGAGTGTGGGTGGCAAATAGTGTCACAGGTGCCTAGATATGACAAACCCTTTCGTTTCGCATTGGGGGGGGGGGCATGTGGTTGGGGCTCCTTTATCGTTAGTGAAACTTCGATATAAATCAAGAGAGCTGCTGTCATCATTTCACTTATAGAAAATCCGATTTGCATATGGACCTGATCAGTATCTTGACTATCTATCAGATGAGCCATCCATTATTACTTGGGGGCGCCCAGAAAATAATGAAATACCTTGTGAATCAACATCTATTACTATCTCACAATCATAAGCCCGCTAAACATCAACATTTATATCCGAGGTCCCTATTGTTGGTCACATTCATAGATTCTTGAAATATTTTAACCACTTTAGAGGACCACATGGTGCTCATAAACCAAGGAACGCTCAAGCTAGCATCATCCAGAGAACAAGACCTTAACATAGCATTACAGAAATCTTTTCCACTTTTATATAGTGCATCTGCCCTGCTCTACATTGTTATTCACTCTCGTTTTAGAATGTTAATATTTTCCTTAACACTATGCAATTTTATATGATTTCTGGAAAGTAAGTTTATCAAGTTGGTTATAGGCAATATTCTGTGTAAAACAATGTAACTTTTTTTAAAGCATAGAGAAAAGAAAAGGCACCGATAAACAGGCCAGGAATTTCTCAGTGAAATGTCAAAAGAAGTTAATGTTGGTTTCGGGGTTTTTTCGTACGTTAATTCCCAGTCACTTGATTGCTATTTGGGCTGAAAATTTTAAAGCTAAAGAATGTACAATTTATTTTTGTTCATTTTTACCTTTTTAATAGGGAGTTAATGTTTATATAATGTATTTTTGTTACAGGAGCTCAATAGTATTGAGTTTTTCATTGTTTTTTTAGGTTTTATGCTGCGGAGATATCTTGTGCCTTGAACTATTTGCATGAAAAGGGTAAGAAGCTTATTGAATTCTTAATAATCCAATTGACAACAAAGCAATTTACTTAAGAAAAATCACTGCGTTCACCCGATATATTATGTTAAAATGGCCACACCATATTGTTTTGGTTAGCTACCAAAAAAAATATGGTGTTGCATTTTGAAAACTTTATTTAAAGGTATGAGCTACTGAGGCCAAAATACGAATTTTGTATACTATAAATGGGCATAATAGGATGTGAAGACATTGAAGACATATGAAGACAGATAGAAGACAGTAGAGATGGGCTGATGTTTACTATGCATTACTTTGACAAAGAAGTTGTTTCGATTTCACGACCAGGGAAAGCCTTGAAATTTTTCAAAAATTGTCCAGCGTCCACGAAAATCCTTGTGTACCAGAAAAAACCTGTCAGAAGCGCACCTGCTGAGCCCAAATGCTGGGATACATTTAGGATAGTAGGTAGTCATGACCATTCGGAAAAAAATCACTCTTGCCCACCACAGAACTTTGCTCAAAACTCGACCTGCCCATGGTACTCCTAAAAGCAGAGAGGAAAACGTTTTCTTAGAGTAGCTTGGGATACAGAGGGGAAAAACAACTTTTGGCCTCGTGAGAAAGTCATACGTTTACTGGCAAAGACTAGGTCTATCGCTTATAACTTTGTTTTTGTGTATGAAAGTTGACGGATGGAATTGTTGAAATGTTAAGAGAAAAAGTTATGCAAGCAACTTTAAAGCTAGAATCAACGGGAAAATAGATCAAGAGTGGAATGGTGTGAAATATGTATTTAAACAGATAGATCTTAAAGTATGCAGTAAAACAAAGAAATGAAAAAAGATTGAGAAACAAACGGCGTTGGAACAAAAATGTACACAAGCCAGCAAAGAAAATGAAAGAGGCTTTTAATACCTGACAAGTAAGTAAAGACGACACCACCAGACAACCACATAGAATTGAAAAGACAGAAGAAGTTATAGAAATAGCTTTCTTTTTATTCGAGTTTCTTAAACTAATGTGATTTAATTGGCCCCGCCCAGACTGGCATGGTGTTACTGCTTTTAACTGCAAGGAGTAATGGGTCAACATGGATATTCATGTACAAGCCAAGGTTATGTTTTTCTGTAACAACACAATTCTTGCAACCTATCAGCCCCCTACCACCCTTACTTTGCGTATTTATAATTGATCAACATTACTTTTGGGGTGAAACTCCTTATTAATCGTCATATCTTTACAGATTTCCTGGCTCATCTCGCCAAGCATGGCTACATTCCACTTGATGCTACCTGCCCATACCTCATTTGGGGCATTGCCCTTGTATTTATGGCCGTGATTTTATTCCTTCCATAGTCTACTTTTCATGATGGTTTTTTTTCGTGGCTGTTCTTTTGTAAAACTTTTTTTCATTGTTATACCCTTTATTTTACCGAACTCTATGATTCCAAGGTATTTATATACACCTTCTTCGACCCTTTTAATTTTGTTATCATGGAATTACCATAAACCATCAAATTTCATCACCATTACTCCCAGTAAAGTAAGTGTTCCACACTTTCTGATCTAAATTCCATTCCTATATCATTCGAGCAAATTTCCATAGTAGAGATCAAGACGTTAATTTCACCTTCATTCTTCCATAGATCATAAGATCGTCCATAAATAGCAGATGATTTAACTTTTGGTCACCCTTCAGAGTGCAACCCTTTGAGACTTTACTTAATATTTCTGTGAGCAGGATCATACAGATCAAAACTGATGTTGACCGTAGCCAACATGTCTCTACATGGCTTGAAATACACATTACAATTCTTCATGGATCGTTTCATAAACTCAACAATATGAAAAACCGCTTTTGCCAGTACCAGACTTTCCAGAATCCAGGAACGGGGAACCATATCAGAAGCTTTCTTATTATCAATTCACTCCTTTCACAAATTTGTATGGCTCTTTCTATTGTCATCCAAAACTGTTTTATCTATGATAAGTTGGCCTTTTGCCCCACTGCTTTTCGCCCTGCAAACTTTCTGTTCCGGTAAGTTGTCAAGTCCATTTGACAACTTACCGGTATGATCCAGAAAGTCGTACCAAACACTGAATGTGATCCCTATCATCAGCTTCCACGTTAAGAATAAGCAAGGAACTGATCTGTAGTTTTCCACAGCATTTCCTTTGCCAAAATCTTTCTGGCACACAACAGTTTTGCCAGTGGTCATCCGTTTGGGAATCTCGACCCCTTTGTAATTCTTTCATCATTCTTTCATTTAATCTCAGTTGTTGGTAAACCCGTTTTTGATCTTGCTAGAACAATATGTTCATTTTGTATTGCTAGATTTTGTCGTCGTACCTCTTAATCTTCATAGATTTTACTCATAATCAATGACTGAGCTCTTCCAATACGACGTGTAACCCCCTTTTCATTTTTTTCAAGCGTGTTGATATGTTTACGCATCTCCTTTGCTTTTCTTTCCAATGTTCTTAACCACTTTGCAATTTCATTGTGTCTTGCTGGCTGGCATATGTCACCCCAAAACATCCTACTTTCTTTTGCATGTGGCAGCACATTTTATCTTTCGTTTCCGGCTAGCTCATTAGACAACTTTTTCTGATTTGATTCGAATAATCGATGCTGTCTAAACAGTTGTATCTGTCACCCACAGCAATCAGTTTCACTTCTTGTACCACTTCAATACCCCTTTTTTCCATAGTGACGAATCTTTTGAAGTTTTTCTTTTGCCCCAACATTTTGTAGCTTGTTTCTTGCCACCCTGCAGATTTTTTCCAAATCTCTACGTTACTTCTTTTGCTTTTCTAAGACCCTCCTTCTCCAATATGGTTCTCTGCTTTCATTGATCTCGCTTTGTTTGTATTCAGCGATATCCGTCACACAGTTAGCTGCTGCTCTTAACAGTTTATTTGTTTCTGTTATATTTTCTGTTGTCATAACAAATATGATCTTATTAATCGTATTTGTTGCTACTTTCACTTCCTTCCGTTCAATATATCGCAATGTAGAGGAATAGTATCTGTATTGTTTCTGGTTTTATTATACATATCCTTTAAAAACTCATTTTCTTCATCATCAAATTCTTTGATCTGAGCCCTGTGGAGGAGACTTTTGTCAGTTAGAAACTATATGAGGTTGTTCGTTCCCCTTGTATCAGCATCATATTGTTCAGCCTGTTAGCCACCATGCCACCCGATTCTTGCTTTTCAGCGACTACGGTTTTACCTCCTATTTCATTAGTCTCAATATCTGGAAGTGTAAGCCATCTATTCACCTTCTACTTTTGTCGCTTGGTCTACTCTTCTGTTTTTATTAGCCTGAACGATCCTATTTCATCCCATATTTGTTTCATTCTTTTTTTTTGTATTTCCTAGTTACAGAGTCAATTCTTATCCAACGTTCTTTTGCAGCTTTTGTGAGTTGTTGGTAACCTGACTATTGGTCTGTGTTTCGTTGGTTCCTTGTTTCCTCATTGCATTTTGGTAGGAAATACGACTAAGCTCGTGTGTGCCATTTGGGATCTTTTCTTGGCTTTTTTTATACCATATCATTGTATACTGTTGTCAAGCCACCATGTAATTTTCCAGGCTTTTCAAACAGACGTTTGGCAGTTTTTCATTACCTGGTGCCTTCCAGTTACTTTTTTTCAGAGTAAAGGTGACTTCACAGTCTTCAATACCCTTCCAATCTTGAGTAGGTTTGGGTTTTTTCTTCAGATGGGGGTAGCTCTTTAACCGTTACCTGCTTTCAGCCTATTTTTTGTATACCGTTTTAATGCCTTTCTTGAAGGTTTATTTTTTCGGAAAAACGAACCGACTTTTACTTACCTTTTGATCATCTGTACTACGCTGAGATTTGTTGCCTAAGGTTTTCTCTCATCTCAGGTATATCACTAGGTTCTTAGAAGTTATTTTTTATGCATAATTCGCCCTTGTTTCCACTGGTCAGCTTTGGCTCCTTTTTCTGTTTCAGAAAGCACGGACAGGTCACACCTTTGCATCTCATATCATTACTTAGCTTTTCTTTCCATTTGAACTGGGGCTTTTTGTAGTTGTTTGGGTTTCTTCAGTTGATGCCTATTCTATCTATAATCTCCAGAGCAGTTGTTTAGGCTAACTGGCGGAGTAATGTGTTTAATGTCACCCATAGCAATTTATGATGTTCGCTATAATTTGATTGCCTTTTCTGATAAGCATTTTACCATTTTTATCTTTTGTAATCTTAGGAAGTAGATCACTATCTTAATTTCTAGATGCTTTACGTCTTCCTGTCTTCTTTGAATTCCGTCTGGAGGGACTGGTACATTTCATTTATCTGCTCATCTTGACCTTCTTGTCTCCTATCTTCCAGATTACTTTGTGTTTTTTCTTGTCATTCGATATTTTCAGATGACGTTTTCTGTTGACTAATGCTTTCTTTTTGCAGATCTTGCTGCAGGGATCTTTCTCGCAGTCCTCCTCTAATGTTTTCAATTCAGCGTCTGTTGGCCACTTTTTCATAATGTGTCTTATGATTTATGCACGTTTGAATGCATCAATATTTGGTCAGCTTGCGGCATTTGCTGCTCTCCATAACTTTTGTGTTTGCTTTGTACTAGTCTCTCCTGATAGTTTCTTCTGTGTTTTAATGTATACTTCCATCACTTGTTTTACTCCTCCCTCATCCATGTAATTCTCCTTTCCTTACTTTGATTTTGTTGTTTCTGCTTCAAATTTGGGCTGTTTGAATGGGAGGAAGGGGGTTGGTTCTTTGTTGAGGTGACCCGAAGATTCTTGAGGATAGATGAAGTTTGTTTCCGTCGCACACTGTAAGACCTTAACCAGGTCCATCGCTGAGGCATGGCCTCTTTGTTTACCTATGCGACGAGCTATAGGAATTGTTTTATTTTACCATTTTCCATGTACAAAGTATATTGGGTTAGCCAGGCTTTTCTTCCTTTTTTTTTCTTATCATGACACCATCACTAAGAGAGTTGCTGAGCAATTCTGAAAGCGATATGAAGATTTTATGGGCAGAGCGAAGTGAAAAGAGCGATCCAATGTGGCGACTTCTGAAGAGAAAAGACAAAGAAGAAGAAATAGTAATAACTGATTGTAGTATTCTCCGTTTAATAAAATCCAGCCAATTCCGATATATCTTCATCCATTAGCACCGATAGTTTTGAAGTAATTATGGTTTCTATCTTCCTTTAGGGATTATATATCGTGATTTAAAACTTGATAATGTATTGTTGGACTCTGATGGTCATATTAAGTTAACAGATTATGGAATGTGCAAGGTAAGTATTACATTTGCTATAGTGAGGACTTATTTTTTTTCGGTATTGTTCATTTACCTGCGGTATTTCTTTTTAACACTTTGATGACATATATTATGGCCTTTATTATAAAGGAATAATTATCCATCAATGACAAAATTCTTTTGATTTAAGTTGGCACCCATTTTTCATTAGAAGATTACACTGGTCAACAGCATTTTTCTAACATGAGCTTCTTGTACATTTTCTGGTCAATTCTGGGGTGCTGAGCACGAATCTGCATTTCAATTTTTTCCATCACGTCAGAATATTTTTTTAAATTGAATTTTAATTAATTTTTAAGCAAATTTTAATTAATTTTCGGCCTTTGGACTAACAAAAGCATCTGTTCCAAAAAGGGTTTCACAGGTGCTAAAATGTCAATAGAGTAGCGACGTCAGCATTGCGTCAGTGACAGGAGATTCTGGATTCCGAGTTGACGTCCCTGTGCACTCATAACATGGTGCGATTATTACGCAATACGACGGCTTGAACAATAAACTCTTAACATGTAAGCACGCTGTTCATGTTCCAACGAGTGTGTGGAGCTTTATGTAGATTTATGTAAACATATTCCCTGAGAGATAACACCAAGGTGCGTACTTGAAGGTAGATTATTTTAGATGGAAGGCCACCATTAGCTTCCACTTGCGTGCATACACTTGTGATTGACGTTATAGTATTTTGAGCACCTTGTAAGTGGTATTAGCTCCATACTTTATCAGGATGCCTCCTCGGCGAGGATGCAAAAACAAGCCTGATAACTTTAATTATGTTTGTGGAAAATATACTCTTCAATCGCAGCTAAGGTCACTTACTACAGCTCTCTGCAATGCGTACAAGAACTACTTTGATTGTGTTGTAGGCGATCAAGACAAACCTTGGACTCCTCACAGCTGTTGTATCTCTTGTTATTCGACATTGATAAGCTGGCACAGTGGTAAACAAAGGCGAATGTCATTCGCAGTGCCTACAGTCTGGTGAAAGCCAAGGGATCATGTGACAGACCACTACTTCTGTCTCACGAGGATATCGGGCTTTTCAACGAAGTCAAAGCTGACCGTCCAGTATCACGACGTTGACCTGCCGGTCCCATCCTGATCCCAGGAGAAGGTCAGCTCATCTGAAAGTAGCGATACTGCTATTAGTACCAGCAGCGATGCATCCATTGCATCCGGAATACAAGCATCTGAACCTCATCTTGTCACACAACACGAGCTGAATGACTTAGCAAGGGATTTAGCTCTGTCGAAGCAATGTGCTGAAGTGCTCGCTTCCTGATTGTGAGAGTGGAACCTTCTGGTTCCGAATGCTAAGGTTTCCGTATTTCGTTATCCTGATCGGGAATTTTCCCAGTTTTTCACAAAGACCGGTCCACTGTGCCACTGCACCGATGAACAAGGGTTGCTGTATGTTCTTGGACTTGGACATTACTCGACAGAATGGAGGTTGTTCATGGACTCATCTGTGGTGAGCCTAAAAGCAGTACTGTTACACAATGGCAACTTACACCCACCGATACCAGTCACTCATGCCGGTGGAATGAAAGAAACATACGAAACGATGAAGGAGCTGTTTTGTGCCATCAAGTACTTGGAACATAAGTGGAAGATCTGTGGTGACCTCAAGGTCTAGCGTCGGGTCTCCAAAGTGGATACACCAAGCGCTCCAGTCTCGTGCCAGGGAAGCACAACGTGCAACACGTTGTGCTTCCATCTCGTTAAACAAGGAGATGTCCTACTTCCTCCTGTGCACATCAAACTTGGACTAATGAAGCAGTTTGTACGGGCGCTGGACAAGGATGGAACAGCTTTCCGCTTCCTGCAGCAGAAGTTTCCTCGCATCAGTGAAGCTATGCTAAAGGGAGGGACCTTTGTTGGTCCTCAAATCCGAGAGCTTCTGAGCGATTCTGATTTTGCATGCATGATGAGAAGGGTGGAGCTTCAGGTCAGGCATGGACAGCTTTCAAGGCTGTAGTCGAAAATAACCTCGGCAACAAGCGAGCCATTAACTACAAGAAGCTGATTGCTGACCTCCTGCGCCACTACCGCCTAATGGTATGCAGAATGCTAATTAAGCTGCACTATCTTTACTCCCATCTGGACGTCTTAACACCGGGGCTGTCAGGGACGAGCACGGAGAGCACTTCCACCAGACAATCGCAACGCTGGAACATCGCTATCAGGGCCGCTGGGATGCAGCTATGCTTGGAGACTGTTGCTGGTTCCTGAAGCGAGACACTACTCCGTCCATAACAGAGCAGCAAGAAGGCTTTTTGAGTTGTGAACCCGATGGACCTTGGTCTTATGCAGTGACTGAATTCTTCGGAATGTATTTATTCATTGACCTACATTGCATTTGTAAATACCTAAAACACGCTCTCATTTGTTATACATGTACACTTGTGATGTACTTCGTATTGCATTCGTACATGGAGTGTTCATGTACACGTTAGATTAGCAGTACTTTGTAGTGTTTGCTGAATTATATTATTTGCATTCAGAATATTGTCTGCCTGTTTTTACTTGAGTTTTTTAATAGGCTTGAAGCAGTACTTGCTCTGCTGTACACAATACTTTCATAAAGTCTCGTATGTCATACATGCAAAGGTGATTCACTGTTCATGATAGCATGGAATTTCTGTATTTGGCACCCTCATTTGAGTCGAAACGACAGTACATTGATATATTATTTAATTTGCCTTGCTTTCTAAAGGGACAGGTCAAATTGAGTACAAAGTTCCCACAGCATTTATCTACTTTGGGGGAAATTTTGTTATTATTCTATTTTAGGAAGATCTTGCCGAAAAGGTTGTTTTCACTAAATCGGTGGTGTCCCATATAAAAATAACCCGACGTGATAGAGAAAAACGGACTTCAGATTTGAAATCAGCGTGTCATATTTAGTTAGAAAAAGCTAATATGACTCATGTTACAGAGAAAAAATATTTTTTTGTTGACCATTTTTTATACGATAAACGATAAACATGTGTTACAACTTTGTGAGCTGGTACTTGGGAAGGAGGTATATTTAGGGTTAAAAGTGAATATCATTCTATCCGCCAAGCATATTTACAAGTTTTGAAGTTGATTTATGATTATTGCGAATCTCGGTAATACCTGCATACAGACAAATCTTGTTTATCTTTGTTGATACCATTATTCATACTCGCCATTTTTATTTATTCAATTGAACAGTTAAAAGTTGGACATCACAACCTTACTCAGTTGTAAACTCCAATTGTCTGCATTTGTCGAAATATACCAATATTGTTTTTGTTACTTAGGAGGGACTGTTACCCGGAGATAAAACCAGTACGTTTTGCGGAACACCAAATTATATTGCACCCGAAATACTTGCAGGGGAGGATTATGGTATGTAGTAATGTTGAGTCTGTCATCTGTTTTATACCTGTGTTTTGATAACTTCATTACTGATTTGTAGTTATTTCAGTTATATATTTCCAGACCATTACACAATGTCATGTAAAAACTTTTATAGGAAACCAATGTAGTGGGGATAGCCTACAGCTTCGCTATAAAAAGCTGTCTTGGATGATACTCACGACTAGTTGAGATGATTGGGTAGGCACGAAGGAGAAATTATGGAACGCGACAGGAAAATAAAGCAACACCAAACACCGAAAGATTAAAATTGAGGACACGGGGAGGACCAATCAGAAAATTGTCAAGCAAAATCATATTTTAAACACTGAAATTGGCAGCGTATCCGAGATTAATGGACTGATTAATAATATGCGTGATAATAGTAAACAGAGTGGGAAAGATAAAATAGTATGTAGACACTCACATGAGAAGATACCAGAGTCTTCAATTATTCAGTGCCTCGGTACTCAGGATCGTCAGTGCATTGACACTCAATCTTGCCTCTTTCGTGGAATCATACAAATGTTGATAATCCTGCATATTTACCATGCTTCGCCATTCCAGCGACAAATCCTTCGTTTCACATTCCTTAGACGCCTTAACAAGAAGGAAAAAGGCAAGTGGAAGCAACCAGAATCGAGGAGTCAATGGTGGCTCTTTGACACTTAGGACCAACTTGACCTCAAAACAAAACGAGACACTGCAGTAACAGTAATCAGTACTGATAAAATAGAGAGGAAACACAATTTGCTACAGTTCAGTGTACAAGGAATTTTGCGTCTCTTAAAGTCGATTTCTAATACTTTTCTCAGCCCACCAAATCTGGCGTGATAGAAAGTTGTAGATGCTGAATATGCCCCAGTGTGACGCGAAGATAACTGCATAACTATTCACGTTCTTTTAGTCTTGTATCTCACTACTAGGAGATACAACCCCATGGTCGCAGTGATTGCCAAAGCACTTGATGAGGTTTTATTGGCCAACAATGGCAACCTCCCTTTGATACCAAAAGAAAATCTGCAAAGAAACCACCACAACAAAAATAACAAACGGAAAGGCTTAAAAATGGCCAAGCCAAGACTGGTTAGGGCGCGGGGGGGGGGGGGGGCAGATATGGAAAAAGCGCCTTTACACTCCAGTGTTGAATGGCTAATCCCAAAATATAGTTATCTATTGCAATGAAAGTGAAATGAAATGATCGATTTCGCTTTGAGTTGTACAAGCAACTACTTGTTTTCCTTTAATGGAACAAGAGACAGTTTCCTGATCAAGGTTAAGGTAATGGCCACGAAACCGAATGCTTTCGAATCATCATCAGTTGTCATGGCTGTGTTGGTTACAGTGTAACATTAATACATACGATGATTGACCTCCAAACCAAGAATAAAACGGTCAAAACCCTGCAAAAATGCCCCTAATTTTTAATTTGTTTTTCTCTATCCATTCTTTAGACCTTAACTCATAAAAGGGATCTAACCTAACACAAAATATGGAGGATAGATAAAACTGCAACAAGAAGAGTAGTATCGTCTCGTGTCTTTAGAAACAATACTAACGGTGATGACAGAAACGAAAAGTCGGTTGAACGATATATCCAGCATATGAAGCATATTCCTCACGCAAAGATCAAATAATGGTTCTGTTGTAGCTCATGACGATTAAGTAATCATACCGTTTCAGCTAGGAGAAACTCTTAGGTAAAACTCGCGAAGGGTTTGTTTCTCATTTTGGTCAGCCAGTCTTGTAGAACTCATGTTAATGCATAGCAGCCATCCCACTGGTAGTGGATACTATGCATTTATATTTCACCCGATAGTGTAGTTCTGACAGTCAAGTGCTATTTTGTTAAACGAGATTTTTTAAGTACATGATCTGAAAAGAAACCCGAAAGTAAAAGCCATTTTCTGACTTGAATTCGAATTAGGCTTGAAAATCATGTCAGCAAGGCATATTTTTTATAGTATTTTTTTTATCTGTGTTATGATCTTTTTTCTTTAATTTATCTCCGTAGGTACTAGTGTGGATTGGTGGGCTTTAGGGGTTTTGTTATATGAAATGCTCGCAGGAAGATCGCCGTTCGATCTTGTTGGTGGAGGAGACAACCCAGACCAAAATACAGAGGATTACCTATTTCAAGGTAGAGACTGCATTACGTTACTCGTAGGTGTTATCGATAGTGTCAGATTTTCTCGTATGATTACTTTTGTGACTTTAGATTTTTAGTGTACACAATAATCAGCTCGCTTTAAAAAATCAATCTCGTTTGTACCTATTTGGTAGATGTACCCATTATCGTCTCAAATTAGAACAGAGTGTTTTTATTTACTTAATCAATTTGTAGATCTAAAACAGGATTATCAATGGTTAAGATATGCTGCCGTGTGCGTATGTTATCAGTTAGAATTTGAACCAAGTACATTTATAACAGCATTGTTTTCCATTTTATGTTTTGCGAAGCGTAACTTGAGTTTGAAAAACCATTCCCTGAACACCGAAGAGAATATTTTTGTTTTCCTTCTGACCTCTTCTATTTATCGGGTCTGTCGAAAACAACCTGGTCATTGTGATGATAAACACCAATTGAATGATATATGATAATGCTGACAATTCAACGATGGAACCCTGCCTGTTCATTAGCTAGAAGTAGTTCAGTTTCAGGAGTGTTTCTGACGAGGTAACATTCATGGATGAAGAATAAGATATTCTTGTGGCCTGTGCTTAAACAACTGAACATTTGTTTTGCTCAATGCAGTTTCACTGTTGCTTTTCTTACAATTTGTTTCGTTGTTTCTGTAGTTATTCTGGAAAAACCCATTCGAATTCCAAGGTCATTGTCTGTCAAGGCTGCATCCTGTTTGAAAGGGTTTCTCAATAAGGTACCTTCAAAGTTTGAATTTTTATGCTTTATCGTGTTTTGTAAAAAGCGTAAATAGGACAGATAAGGACATAGTTTCCGGGTTTGGAAACACAGTTTTAATTTTAATCGGTAACCTGCAAATTTGTGGGATATTTTTTCGTAACAAGGACATTTACTAATATTAACTGTGAATTTTGTGTATTGAATAATAACATCTCTGGAAGTGTTAAAAGGTCTTGAAAATGTAATTAGATGTTAAATTGGGACGGGTTGACTTAACAGGTCAGCGAAAACTGGATAGATATGTTAGCTTTATATGTTGGAATTTAAAGTTTTGTCAACATTTATCTTTTAAATCTGGGACCCTTGGATTGTTGTTTGCGTTACTTAGGAGTAGTTTAGCCTCAGTACGTATTTCTAGCTTCTGTATTCATTGCTAATATTTTTGGGAGCTAGACATTCTGTGACAGATGAAAATCCAAATGTACTGAGTTTACCGATTATCTTACCTGGCTTTTCATACCCCCATGCCTTTGATAACTTTTACTGCAGTTCCGAATGCTACCAGACCGGACTTGGATCTCCTTATGACCCTTGACCTTACTTTTTAATGGCACGATCCTGTATACGTGCCATTATGCTCCACCTATATAAAATCGTATTCCATATGCTCAAGTTGTTCGGAAATAAAATCACAAGATACCTTTTTGAAGAGGGCCAAAACACTGATATTTTTGGATAACGCTGATATTTTTATCGCTAAAATTTGAGAAGGTCGGGAAACCATAAATTTTTTTTAGATGATGAGAGAAAATTAGGGACAGCCTGACGATGAAAGAAGCTGTAGCTCAGGAAGAGCTTACGACTTACGACATAGTAAATACCCTACAAAAAAATAGGAGTTAAAGGAATTTGGGGGGGGGGGGGTCTATGCTTTAAACGTTATAATCCTAATGTAAAACTGCGTTTGCAAAAATTCTCAGTAAAGACGACCAGCGTAAGTGAAACATGATTCAGCAACACCTTTAAACCTTGTATTGTTAATTTAATGAATTGTCTTCTAGGAAATTGTGTAGTGGAATTGGACAGCGGTGCAAGAGACATACTTCTTTTTCCACATCGAAGAAAGGTATGGATGCTTCAGGGCAGAGTAGTTAGGGATTATGAGGTATATGGGGCACTTGCTGATAATTTTGTTTTTGAGTTTTTACACTTGAGTGTTGCACTTTGTGTCATTCTTAATCTTATGTCTATTGTTTTTTCATTTTTGCAGTATTTCTTTTGTTGTAGAACCCAAATGAAAGATTAGGTTGCCATCTACAAACAGGTTTCGGTGATATCATGTCTCATCTTTTCTTTAAAACAATAGATTGGGAAGCGGTGAGTTGCTTATAGTATCCTTAAAAAGATGTATAATGTTAAAGGTCCTTGTTACTGCTCCGAGGTTAACTAAGGTATGTTACGTCCGGGGGATGCACAACAGTAATGTAGAATAAGCTAAATGCATTAACCCATTGGATAAATGTGTGTGTGTGTGTGTGTGTGTGTGTGTGACACAGAGAGAGAGAGAGAGAGAGAGAGAGAGAGAGAGAGAGAGAGAGAGAGAGAGAGAGAGAGAGAGAGAGAGAGAGGGGTGTCTCATACACATAGAGGAATGTGTGCAACAGAGCTCACTAGAAGAGACAACAGTCTCTTCTTATCCTCTGTCCCTCCACTCTGGCACGATCGTGTACTTANTGTGTGTGTGTGTGTGTGTGTGTGTGTGTGTGTGTGTGTGTGTGTGTGTGAGCGAGTGGAGTGAGTAAGTGACAGTGAGTAACATTTTAGATTTTGCCGAACAATTTTCGTGGGTTTACTTCGACAACTTTGTCCATTTCGTGTTTTTCAATTCTATTTAACCCCGCACAGAGTAAAAAAGGATCACCAGATATACAAAATAACATACGCAAAACACATTAAGTGTAGTTGATCAATGTTTAGCGCTAGTAACAGGCTTGATTTCTACGAACTGAGTATTACGTGGCTGACTGCTGGTGGCTACAAAAATTATTAACCTCATCATACAGCCCTTCAAATACAAGTTGTTTAAAGTACTAGACAAAAGCTAAACAGAATTTGATAGGATTGACATTGTGCCGTAATGGCATTGCAGAAACACTACTTGGCATAGAAAGAAATTAACAGGACCGGAACTGACATTTAATGGCCACTTTAATGTTAATTAAATAAGTCAATTATAGTGTTTGCGTTTATGGATTTATCAATTTATGGATTTTATTGAAATGTCTAAGACTTTAGACCCATTTCAATCAAATGCACCAGTACCTATACCAGCACTGTTGGCACTACCACCAGTTGCATCAGCATCCAGTGAAATTGATACCCGGTTTCATCAAATGAAATAGATGAATATCGACACAAAGAGCCTAAGACTTCCTCCATGACCAGATGTACCACGACAAGATTGGACACCACGATTAGATACCAAGAATTGCTTGCTCAAAGGTTTTCTCCCAAACCGTACGGGCTTCCTCTACATGTTACCTCCAGTTTTAGCTTTTGCAAACTACTTGTACCAAGATACACAATACAGACATACTTACATACATACATAATTGTGTGGTGGGTTTTTCATCTTTCAAAATGAAAATAGGCTATTGTGGACCGTTATTGGATTACTATTGTAGGCTTCCTGCTTGTAGTTTCATAGATCAATACTGCTTCGTACGTACATACCACACACGTACATCCTGCATACGTACATGTGTGGTTTTCTCCATTAATTTGATTATTATTCAAGTGTTTTTGTCGAGGTTTCCATTTAATCATCTTTAATCACTATTTTTCTAGTGATGAGAATACTGCATGGTGTAATAAATATTTTCCTGAACTGTTATGTTAGGTATTTTTTGTCAGTGTGTAATACGAGTATTCTTTAATATCCCAACAGTTTTGGTAGTGAAGATATGGAAAGAACAACAGCACTCTTGTCACAATAGAAATGTTTTGTTTTGTTTTTTAGCTTGAGAGAAGACAGGTTACACCGCCGTATAGGCCCGCGGTTGACAATGATGATCAGATCATTGGCAATTTTGATCCACAATTCACAACAGAACCTGTTCATTTGACACCCGACAATCCGTAAGTTACTTTTATCTATTTAAAAAGACATTGTTTTACTGCATAAGTAGCAACTTGATACTGATGCCGATATTTTCGTATTGTAATCAAATTGTAGGTAGATAAATCGTGAAAAATCTATTCAGCTATCAGGGGATGGGGGTTCTTGAATTTGAGTCACCGGTAAACGTGGAAAAGCCTCAGGGCTTTTCTACAAGAATATGACTGCACTGCCATCCTAACAAACTTTAATATGCACAAAATCCCCACCAGTATAATCCAGCGCATCAAACTTGCAGTGGAAAAGCTCTACCCATGATGTAACTTTGCTCACAGCCCATAGAGCAACAAGGTGGCTGGTGGAAAAAGTGAAACACACCCAGCTCCATTATGGCCAACGTAACAAGCAGCCCTTAAGACATGGATCATTGAAAAGCGGCTAGACAGTGTGGTTTGCTTGCTGCTTATTTAAACCAAGCTCAAAGCTATGGACAGGACCTGACAGATTTTTCATATTCAACAGTGCAGAGACTTGCTTTAAGTTTTTTGAAGAGGCTCTTTTAATGTGGAGTTTTGGAAGTAGAAGAGGTTGGCTTGGCTTCAGAAGCAGGATAAACAAACTCACTTTTTCTTCAAGTTGAACTGAAGGCTTCGATGGGTGGGGCCGTAGCTGGAACCCCGAAGGATTACCGTGTCAATTCTTTCATGCTGCCTATGAATCATCTAAGAAACAGACAGAGAGCTTTGATCTCTTGTACCTTCGCAGTACTATTTCTCTGTCGAAGCTAAATTTGCTTTCTCAGCCTCAAGATACTTTGTCAAAACGTATCTTGGGAATGAGTGAGAAATTGATAAATGCTCTGTACTTCCTTGCACTAAACATGTAAAAAGTGAAAATACAAAAAGAATAGGTGGACAGAACTTGAAAAAATGTGGTTTTGAGATTTCTTGTTTTCGCTAAAGCAAAATTTCTCGAGAAATTCAAAACACTGTTTTCACAGTTTATCGGGTGTTGAAGTTCAAAGACGATGATATGGTAGAAAGCTTCTCATTTTTTAAAGCGGTTAGTGATTTATTGACCATCGCTGTAAAACTAATGAGAAACGAAGCTGTTAAAATCATAGCTTATATAACGGAGCAGTTATTAGTCGTATGAAATGCCTGAAAACCTGACCAATATATTAGTATGAACTGTTAAATGTGTTTTTGAGGACCATATTAAATTGTTTAAGTTTTATTATGGAATGACACTATTGATTAATGAAAATGCACGTACATAAATGTATCTTTATATATAAATATATATATGTGGTTAATATGTGGGGGTTTTTTGTTGTTTTTTTTAGATCAGTACTTGAAAAAATTGACCAGTCTGAGTTCGAGGGTTTCGAATATATAAATCCACTGCTGATGTCAGGTGAAGATCCTGTTTAATGTTTAAATTTAACCCAAGTGGCCTGGTGTAGCTACTAGGGTGGGGCTTGTGATCGCGTAGGTATTCTTGATACATATATCCCAGAACAAAGGACTCCCAACCAGCCAAGAGCTTAGCTTTTGCAGGCTGTGGAAAGCACGTTGTTTTTACACAGAGAGGAATGTATTTAGTGTATTTCGAACTATTCTTTTATATACTTCCTGGAACAAGAATTCGTATCCTGTACAAATATTATGATATACTGTCATCGACATTGTTGTTAGCGGCTACGGTAACAGATGTTCGTGGGGTCGACTGCACTGTACCTGTCTAGTCAATAACGCACCCCTTTATTTTACTTACACTACACACAGGCGCCTGTTTTTCATAACTTGCTTGTTAACTTTGGTTACTTTGAGACATATTAGGCTCGAGATAACAGTTAAAATAACGGGTTTGGACAATAAACTCTTTCCTAAATGTGGTATGTGAAAAGGTCCAACAGTAAAATAGAACTAATGGTTTGTGATTTCTCAAGGGTCATGAAACATTCAGAAGTAACATCACGATTCTACCTCGCAGATGAGGGTAACAGACTTTGCTGCGTTCACACCCTAGCTTTCGTCACGACAACCACAAAAATAGCTTTAAGGTCTTTTACCAAGAATAATGGGTTGTAGCGAAAATTCCCTCAAGAGAATTTGTTCCCATTACTATGTAACAGTAGATGGATTCCTGATTCAAGGTACTCTAATTAATGACATTTTTCAGCCTTGGGTTGATTTAGTTAGTCAGGACGCATTACAGAATTTGTGCCTTACAGGTATTCCATCGGTGTAAGATGGTATCAACATTTTCTTGGTGATATTCACACAGCTTCATGCATTTAGATGTCTTCAGATTAGGAGAGGTGATTGATGTACTCCTGTCGTATAAGTTTGTCGATAAGGTAATGCGGCTAACTACATCATATCTGCTTGTAAAGCATAAGTACCTAACATTACAAGGCTACGTGCACCAGTCGTATCATAAATACTTGGCGATAACTGTCCATGGCAATGAAACGTTTTACTGGCCACTGGCAAACATCGCCAACCAATATGTCGTAGTTCTAGTTGACCACACAGTATTGAAAGTTACTACTATCACGTTCACCAATTGTATCTACCAGATTAAATATACACAGTCGTATGCTGTTATGGAAAAGCATAGGCCAACTTGTGTACCTCATGGTACAATAAAAAGTAAATCATTTTTTGATGTTGATATTTTATAAGACTGCAGGCCTGCAAACTCAGAGTCTTTGCTCCGTGTCTGGCGATCGTGAATATGTTAGTACAAGACTGATGTGTATATTTTATGATTATTGACTGCTTCACGAATTATAGTTGAAACAAACGTGATATTACTTTTTATTTTGAAAATTACCTTGTTACAAGGTGTTACGATGGGCAAGGTTTTAAAACTTGTTTTGGTTGGGTTGCATAACTGAAAAGGATACAGGACGCTGCCCTTTTCCGTTGACCAATGATTACCATTTGGATCTGTCTGTGACCTTGCCATTTCATGGATCGCAATAGCAAACATTTATCAACCGTTTGTTGTTAGATGTGTTTTAGTAACCTGATTTTTCTGGTAACTATAAATTTTTGTATTTTGCTGTTGTTGAAAGTCTTTAAAGTTGTAACCATATGGGGTAACGAACATGTAGTTCATTTGTAGATTTTTATTTGCGAGCTTCGTCACATAGCCTCAACCGATTTTGATATATCCTAATTGAAGTTTGTTTTAGTGTGGCGTGTGGTAAGAAAAAACTTGCCCGTCACGTAATACAGTCATATGTTGTTGCGCTTGCTTAATTGTACATATTAATCTACCTGCACAGCGTACCATAACTGCTGCAACGGGCTGTATTTCTGCTTTTTTTCCCCAGTGTAAACTAAAATAGTATGGAAAAGGGCATGTTAGTGTTTGTGATGGATTCACATTTTGAGAAAACAATCGCTTGAAAAATTCTTACTTAGATATGAGTCCTGTGTTATTTACTCTTTTGTTAGTGATAATTGCAGCAAACATAGGGCCAGCAGTGTTAAATACCTATTCTTGTCATATTTTCTGTGATTTAAGACCTTAGACTTTCATTTTTGAAAATTAGAAGAAATACTAGTTATTATTGTCAAGCTATGCAGAACTGCTTCGCTTAACGCACAGAGACCAATGTTCATTGAATATCATATTTACGCTTGTATTTGGAACCGGTAAATCACCGGCGTAGCATGGCATATTGTACGTGCGTGTAAACAGTGAAACACAATATCTTAGTTTTTTGATACTCCCATTTCTTGAAGCAGCTCGATGGTGTCTGATTAAGAATTATATTTAAGGACAGGAAGGCCACAGAATTTTGCCTTCTTTCACTTAAGGTAGATTTTGTAAAATGATGGTAATCTTCAAGACATGCAAACTCAGACATTTCACTTTGGTCTTGTACCTTTTGTTCTAGACCTTATCTTCTTCAAAGAACTCCCGGGTTATTTTCTAGGATTTGAATGTGTATGTGTGTATATATATATATATATATATATATTTAATGCAGCAGTCAGGAATGCATTTTTAGTCCAATTAGAGAAGATGGAAGGAGTAGGGAAAGGTAGCGGATGTGCTAGAGTCATATCATCTACAACCACGTAGGGGTTACAAATCCCAACAATCGATCTTGCCTGAATGTTAAATAAGGATAAGAGAAAATATAGTTGGTTTGCTTATTAGTAAACTGCGGTCGAATAAAGATCGAACTGATCAAAGAATTTTGAAGTACATTTTAAACATGCATTTCTCANTCTAGGATTTGAATGTGTATGTGTGTGGTTCTGTGTGTGTGTGTGTGTGTATATATATATATATATATATATATATATATATATATATTTAATGCAGCAGTCAGGAATGCATTTTTAGTCCAATTAGAGAAGATGGAAGGAGCAGGGAAAGGTAGCGGATGTGCTAGAGTCATATCATCTACAACCACGTAGGGGTTACAAATCCCAACAATCGATCTTGCCTGAATGTTAAATAAGGATAAGAGAAAATATAGTTGGTTTGCTTATTAGTAAACTGCGGTCGAATAAAGATCGAACTGATCAAAGAATTTTGAAGTACATTTTAAACATGCATTTCTCATTTTGTTTGTCATTACGATAATTGCACTATTTGCTTTTTGGATTTTATGGGTCTCGTGCTGATGAGGACAGACCTTAATTTCTGATTTCCTTGTTGCACTTTTCGCTTTTTTAACCAGTCGATTAAGAGTCACAAATTTTATCACCAATCACCAAATTTTATAAGCCGTTACTTCCCATCGCATACCACAAAACTTCTTCATCTCTGAGTAAATCTTTATGACCTTTTCTTTCAGTCCAAACTGTTTTATAGTTATTACTCTGCAGCCTGATAACCCAGCTTGATAGCAAAGCCTTTCTAAAAATACCTCATCCGTAATCTCTACCGCATGACCTACTACAGCATCCGTCACCAAAACATTTAAAGCACAAAAGAGCAGTGACAGGATTGACCAACATAAGATCTTGTCTAAGGTTTTACATGTACGTATTTCACTTGCCCATAGTCATCCTTGGCCATTACAATTTTTTTACATTTTGCAGGTACGTTCACCAGATATATTTGCCATTTTCGACATATGCTTTTCTACCTTGTATCTGATGGTCATACATAACGTGATTTAAGAAGCTTAGGTCAAGAGCGTAATTATACGCACCCGTGATGCATTTTTACTTCTGTGGTTCAAGTTCTTGGACTTTTTTGTTAAAACCATGTCATCATATCATACATTGTTGATTTAAGTTTGTTTTACATTTAATTTTCGTATCTTATTCTACCCTTAGTATTTCTTTACACAAATTAAAAGATAGACAAGAGTATATCTCTGGTTTAAGAGCATGGCCAAAAGTAAACCTGATAATAATTTATGGTAATTCAAAACTATTTACAGAAGAAATAAAATCAGTGGTTTTTCGTGAAACAGGTTATCTATTAAATAAAAGTAAAATACCCTACACATAACAATGTATTATTATTCTGATTCGCACAGTATGGATATTAACTTCCGGTATTGCCATCCTCAGCATCTGGTCCGTTTCATTGGACTTTAGACACAAGGTATTTTAGATACTGAGAACTTCGCAAAATGTGTGCAGCTCCCAGTAAGGCAGACGTTGAGTGAGTACCAATATCATGCTCAATGTTCAGTTGCTCCAGAAATCCTTTCAATCTGGGTGGAATACTTCCCAGAGCTCCAATTATGATTGGGATGACAGTTGCTTTAACATTCCACATACGCTGGATTTTAATTTTCGAACCAGAGTAGCTTGGAATCTTTTTGCATTCTTTTTGTATCACCCTGTTGTCACCTGGACAAGCAACATCAATAATCAGACATTCCCCGGGTATCTTTCAAGAGGACCTTGATGTCTGGTTTATTACAAGTTGAATGTCGGTCTGTATTTTAAAATCCCACAGAATCTTTAACGTATCAGTCTCTATGACTGCTTCGGGTACATGATATACCATTGATCTGCTTCCTGGATTCCATATTTTCGCCAAAGGTTCTAGTGAAGGTTCAAGCACACTTTGTCATGTCGCCTTTCACTGTATTTAGAAAGTAAGTAAGTTGTGCCCTCGCATAACCAGCCCGGAGTTTCTTCTGGATGATGAAGTAATTAAAGAGTTCAGTAAGAAGGACATGCGTTGATGTTAAAGTATTTAACCAGAAATAACACTTTAAAACTTTAACACTTTTGTGATTTTGTTAGCGCTGACTTCAGTTCTGCCATAGTTATATCATCCCATTCTTGTTCATTGACATTAGCATTGTTTGTTTCTGTATTTGAGATCCAAGCAGCAGTCTCGTTAAACCCTTGCTTCTCACCCCAGATTCCATTCCAAAAATTTTCAATAGCGTTTTGACTTAGGACCTCTACGACTGGTTCTTGTTTTTTCCCCAATTCTCTGTAAAAATTTTTAGCATCAGTTTGAAAACCTTTATTCTGTCTATA
>RDPX01000707.1:97464-110215 GCA_003991215.1 Morbakka virulenta | reverse complement strand
TTTCTTTTTTTTTTATCGACAAATACCTCTGTGCAGGCTTTGTGGGGTCGTGTCTCGGTTCTGGGCTTTCCTCAATGGTTTACTGTGTTTGTAAGACGGGATGACCAAGCCACGAAGGCTTCTTGCTGACACAATAAGCTCGGAGAGGTCATGCCTGGTTCTGCGTACTTCCCTTCCATTGCCTTGCTGGGGGTAGGAGTCGGCTGTTGGTAGTTGCTTCACGTATCTCAGGGCATGGCTAACTAACATGTGCCATGATCCACAGTGGGGTCTCCGTTAATCTTGTTAGACAGTGTGTTGGGTATAGCCTTGACATGCTGCAGGAGGAGAGTTGGTTCCCTTAGTTATGCCTAGCCTTGCTTACCTCTGTGGTGGACGCCAATGGCGGTTCCAAATGGGCTGTTATTTAGCTGTGTTTTATGTGAATGCATAAACACAGCTTGCGAAACCAATTGCCTCTGACAGCCAAGTCCAGCTCCTGGCCTTCTCGTGGCGGAACTGTTTCTTACCAGCAGGAGAAGGGGCGATGTTTATTCTGGCACTAACATGTCAGAAAAATATGCAGGTTAAACAATATCACTCTACTAAAATATTTTCTCCTTTTACTTTTGCTGTAGAAATCAAGACTGGAAATAAGGATGGAAAAGAAGTTATTGTATTGTCACAAGGGACAATATAAGTCAAAATAGTTAATAGTTTTGTTAAATGTATACACAAAATTAATTTTGAACCAGAGGACTCACAACATGCATCTTGTAAACATTTTTCATTGTCATAGGTTTTAAGCCATCTAGAGTCAGATATATGTAGTATCATCATCATTGTGCAATCTAAAGTTTGTTTATGTATTGACATCATTGACATTACTTGAATATTTGATCCTTCATAACTCTGTTAAGGATTTTGTAATAAAAATGAAAGAGATGTGAAAGTTAAATGTGTACATATTTAGTAATCATGTAAATCTATACATAATTTAATTATTTTGTTAATATTAGGAGCTGTAAGAGGTATGATGTAAGGAGTCAAAATAAGAATAAAAGGATTGATTGGGCAATTACTTGTCGGCTCTCTGTCCTCTTATGCATTTTTAGAGTGGGTTTGAGTAAGAGTGTGAGTGGGTGGGTGTAGTTTATTTGGACGCATTTAATAGTAAATAAAAATAACAAGTCTGCTGTCTGAAGTTTACATCACTGTTTTGATTTTCTAATCACACACCAGACAAACATTTGTGCAAGCGTAAAGTACAACGTGCATCTGTTCACACATTTAATATAAATAATATAAATTTTAATTCTATTACATGTCAATACCCCCAACTTAGTATATATTTTTTATATTAATCAATACTATTCTAAATATCAATTCAAAAATTCAAAAAATGTAGCATCAAATATTGACCAGAAAATGTTCATGACCCATAATGTCACTTTATGTTTTGAAAAGAATCTCTTTAAGTTATACTCTATTTGTGTGTGTGTGTGTGTGTGTGTGTGTGTGATTGTTGTTGACTTGTCTCTTGTCTCTGTATCTAATCGGTTTTAAAATGTTCCTTCTTTGATTTCTACGCAGTGGAGGTGGAGATTTTTCTGAATGAGGCAGGCACAGGTGTCACACGAGGAGATGCTGGCTCTCCATCAGACGGAGATGTTTCCGCCAGAGTGATCAGTGGAGTACTTGGATCTGCAGGTGGAAACGGTGAAGATGTTTCGTCAGGGGGCAGAGACAGAGTTTGAGGGCTTGCTGGTGAAGTAGGCACATTGGGAGTTAGGTTTGTTGGAGTGACAACAGGGATGTTCTTTTCCTCCATTGACACAGAACGAGGGCGTAACTGATCCTCGTGTCTTTTTGTCACAATCCCATCCATTTGTACACTGTAGTTTCTATTGAGTACATCTACCATAATTCCAGGTATACATCTTGGTCTTTGTCTTAAATTCAAAACATAAACAGGTTCTCAAGCGCGACACTTTGGTGAATGTATATTCTTCTTCAACACTTCCGCTTCTTTCCTTAATTGCAAATTAAGTTGTACATGCAGATAGGCGGGTAGGCAGTTGACGTTTCATTAACATAACACTGGGTGCTTCATTTGTAAAAGGATGTAGAGTAGTGCGGTACGAAAATCAGATGGAAGATATTTGTTGCAAACTTCCTCTCTTTTGGCTGTAAATGACCGTTACCGCAATTACATAGCAGTTTTAGTGCTTTACGATGTCTTCGTCCAAAATGGGATTTGGTCACATATTAATCAATTAATGAAAGTTGTATAATTGCGAATAAAATCAGAGTACCATAACCGCTTACTAAAGGGCTGTGTGATTTTTTGTGCAGCCTTAGGCTTCTTGTTCTGATATAAAATATTTAGGTGTCTTCTCTTCCCATCCCTACTATGCTAAATAATTTGGAGTCATAATAATATAATTGTCATTATCCGGATAATTTTATTTTTAAGCAACTGGTATGTACCAATTTGAGAAATGGAGGTCGAGATCAAACGATGGAATAAGTTGCAAAAATCCTCTCTTTTGGCTGTAAATGATCATTTCCCCGATTATATGTTGGTTTTAGAGCTTGAACTTGTCTTCGCCGAAAGTGGGATTTTCTCAAATATTGTTCAATTACTGGACGTTGTCTAATTGCGAATAGAAACAGAGTCCCATAGCCAGTTACAAAAGTGCTGTGTGATTATTTAGAAGGCAGGAGGCTTTGGAGTTTGATATTCAATACTTATGTATCTTGCGTTTCCACCCTTGCTATGTTAAATGTATTAGAGTCATCATAATTTTATAGTCATTATCTGGATTATTTTACTTCAGAGCAACATTTAAGCACAAATTTGAAAATTGAAGGTCAAAATAAAACTGAAGAAATTTATTGTAACATTCTTCTCTTTTGGCTCAAAATAACCATTGCTGCATTTACATGGCTGTTTTATTGCGTGACGATGTCTTCAGCACAAATTTGAGAATTGATGGTCCAAATCAAACTGATGCAATTTCTTGCAAAAATTCCTGTCTTTTGGCTTTAAATGACCATTGCCCCAATTACATGGCTGTTTTAGTGGTTGAAGATGTCTACGATGAAAATGCGATTTTTTTATATAGATCAATTACTGAAAGTTGTCTAATTGCGAATAGAAACAAAGTACCGTATCCGCTTACGAAAGGTCTGTGTAATTATTTGTCGGGCAGAAGGTTTCTGGGTATGATAAAAATATATATTTTCCTTTCCTTCCCACCCCCGCTACGCTAAATGTTTTAGAGTCAATAATTTTTTTGTCATTATCTAGACAATTTTATCTTAAAGCAACTTCTAAGCACAAATTTAAAAATTGAAGGTCAAAATAAAACTGAAGAAATTTGTTGTAACATTCCTCTCTTTTGGCTCAAAATAACCATTTATGGAATTACATGGCTGTTTTAGTGCTTGAGGATGTCTTCAAGGAAAATGGGATTTGGTCAAACACTGATCAATTAATGAAAGTTGTGTAATTGCGAATAGAAACAGAGTACCATAACCGCTTACGAAAGGGCTGTGTGATTTTTTGTGCAGCATGAAGCTTCTTCGCTTGATAAAAAATATTTAGGTGTCTTTCCTTCCGACCACTCCTATGATATTTGTATTGGAGTAATAATAATATATTTGTTATTATTTGGATAATTTTATTTTAAAGCAACTTCTAAGTACAAATTTAAAAATTGAAGGTCAAAGTCAGATGGAAGATATTTGTTGCAACATTCCTCTGTCTTGGCTCAGAATGACCATTGCCGCAATTACATGGATGTTTTGGTGAGTGACGATGTCTTCGTCGAAAATGGGAATGGGTCACATAATGAGCAATTAATGAAAGTTTTTTAATTGCGAATAGAAACAAAGTACCATAACCGCTTATGAAAGGGCTGTGTGATTTTGTGTGCAGGATTAGGCTTCTTGTTCTGATATAAAATATTTAGGTGTCTTCGCTTCCCACCCATAGTATCCTAAATGTATTGAAGTCATAATAATATTTTTCTCATTATCTGGACAATTGTGTTACAAAGATACAGCTAAGTACAAATTTGAGAACTGATGGTCAAAATTAAAGTGAAGGAATTTGTTGCAAAATTGCTCTCTTTTTGCTCTAAATGACCATTGCCTAGATTACATGGTGAAAAGCTTCTTCAAGTTCAAAATTAATTTTCATCATTAAATTTGATACCTGAGCATAAATTCTGAAGTCACTGCCACTAATACAGTTATGTTAGTCAGGAAATATTTTATTGATTCTAGTATATGGTACATATACTACAATAAATCCAGTTATCATCACATTGCATTCCTCAAAGTTCATATTAGATGGTATTTTTTTTCATTTCAAACTTTTCTGTAAAGTTCATGTTTAAATACTTTGCAATTGAAATGAACCCTTAGTTGTTTTCCTCAGTTGTCATCTTTTTTTTATATTTTTATTAACATAATTTTACATTCGAATGAAGTTCTTTTGAAATTATAAGAATTTCATTCTTTATTCTACTCTAGTGTCTTTCGTCATGTATAAATAAGTTCCTTTCCTATATTTTACGTATTCTTCACAGATCAGCTTGACAATGGCTGAATTTAGACGAAATGAATATTTATTTATTTATTTATTTATTTACTAATATTTATACAGGATAACACGTATCAACAATATAAAATACTTTTCCTTAAAATTTATCTGTGATGACAGAATATTGTAATCTATTTGCTGAAGATCATATTATCAGTGTTTCTGATGAGTTTACAGTTTGACCAATCTCATAGTCTTTTGGTAATTCTTCTCATGTCCAAAGTCTTAATAAAATCTTTATCAGCACTATCCTGCGTTTAAAAACTTATTTTTCAAAGGTCGAAGGTTTTTTAACTGATCTGTGTATTTTTTATGCGCTGATTTCAAAATTATCATCCATTTTCTTTGGCCATGTCAAATTTTTGAGATATGATTAATGCACGTTTTAAACCATGATAGGTACTCAGTTCAAGAAAAACAGGGCTCAAGCTGGCCCAATGTTTCTTTTTTATACAGAAAACGAAACTGGAGCAGCCTCAATCTGAAACCGAAACACCATCTGTCTTTAACTTTAGGAAACTGAAACTGAAACTCTTTCTGTTTACACCTGGTTGGTCATTTATTGCCTAGCTGAGCTGAACTCCAGTCAATGTGACTTCAAATCACAAGGAGCAGGTGTTGTGTTTCTATTTAGTATTTTAGATCAAGAAAGAATAGATCGCAAATGTACAAATCATCCTGACAGGTTCCATTATATTGTGGTAATATGATTATTCCTGGTCGCCTTCAAAAATTAGCTGATTTTGTGAAATAGGCATATCATGTTTACTTTAGAGTAAAGCTTGGAGGCAAGGACAAACCATTTGAACCCCATGTTAGCTACAAAACATGTGTTGAGAACTTGCGTGATTGGAGAAATAACAAAAGGGAAAGTATGCCATTCATTGTTTCTATGGTGTGAGGATAGGGTAAAGATATGTGACAGACTGCTTATTTTGCATGACTAAGTTTCAAGGAATCAATCGCAAGAACAAGCACTGTTTTCGGTATCCTAATGTTCCGTCTGCCATAAGACCAGTTCCTCATGGTCCTGACCTACCCGTTCCCGGTCGGTATGTTGCAACGGAATCTACCTCTCAATCGGAATCTGGTAACATATATGACAGAACAGAGGGCGAAGAATACATGCCAGAGAGAATGGCATGTAATCGGCAAGTGCCTCTAACACAAGCAGATCTCAATGATTTGACATGAGACCTAAACCTCTGAAAGGAATCGGCACAGCTTCTGGGTTCTCGCCTTCGTGAGAACAATTTGCTGGAACCTGGAACAACATTTAACTGGTATCGAGAGCGTGAAAGAGAATTTAGACACTTCTTCACAACCCAGAGGGATTTTTGGAGACTACGGAGTGAAGACTTTTCATTGACTCGTTCATCAGAAGTATCAAGCCAGTTCTCCTTCACAATGGAAATAAATACTCTTCAATCCCAATTGGTCATTCTGTGCTAATGAAAGAAACCCACGACAGCATGAATAATTTGTTCTCTGCTCTGAACTACTCTGAGGATGGTTGAGCGATCTACGGAGATCTTAAGGTTGTTGGATTGGTTTAGGAGCTACAGGGTGACTACAGAAAGTATCCATGCTTTCTGTGTTTGTGGGACAGTCATGCTGACAATCAACATTATATCAGAAAAGGATTTTCCCCAAGACAAGGGCTCGAATTTGGTTTGCACAATGTTCAGTCTTGCCCCCTTATGAACCAAACAAGGTATTACTTCCACCCTTACATATCAAACTGGGACGTATGAAGAACTTTATATAAGCAATGGAGTGGGAATTCAGAAGGCTTACTTTCCTTCAGCAGAAGTTTCTTCGGATAAGCTTTGAAAAGCTAAAGGCTGACCTTTT
Source organism: Morbakka virulenta (assembly GCA_003991215.1). Taxonomy (NCBI): domain Eukaryota; kingdom Metazoa; phylum Cnidaria; class Cubozoa; order Carybdeida; family Carukiidae; genus Morbakka; species Morbakka virulenta. The sequence goes on along the minus strand of RDPX01000707.1, from coordinate 103,770 downwards.
TTATGGGCCTCAAATACGGAACTCAAGAAGGACACAATGTTCGATGATGCGCTGAGTGCATCTGAGCTGTCTGCTTGGCTGTCAGTTGAGTCTGTAATTACAACCTTTCTTGTAAACAACTGGAGTGCAGAATACGAGAAGGAAGCCGACAGACTCCTGAAGAACTGCAAAAAATTAGGGGCTCACATGTCGGTTAAAATGTACTTTCTACGGTTCCACTTAGACTATTTTCCTCAGAACTGTGGAGACGAGTGAGAAACAGGGAGAGCATTTCCACCGGGACATTCCTTTCATGAAAGAGCGCTACCAAGGCCGGTGGGATGTGAAATTTCATGCGTACTACTGTTGGTGTTTGAAACAAGACGTCGTGGCTACTCAGCACAAGAGAAAGTCACTGAAAGGCCCTTCATCCATGGTTAGCTTAGTGCAATGTATAACTGAAATTTTCTGAAGTTTGTTAGATAAAATGCAAGCTCTTTGTGAAGCACTAAACCAAAAATTAAATAGCACTGAAGGGCGTTGAAATCAATTCTTTTACAACCTCGTATCTCAAAAACTTGATATGATTGGACAAAGTGAATATGATTTTTAGATTTTGCATAACAAACTACCTTAGAATCAGCTATCATATGTTAGATTTTAAAAATTTCACAGGTCAGTGTAATCATTAAAACTATGGTGTGCCTACTTTGCCTGCATTCAACATCTCCTCTTTCAATCCAGGATTTTCTTCAAATTTACCATTTTATGTAGACTTGAATACACCAATGACTTTCTCCAATTATAATTGGCTCGCCATTTGGTTTTTTTTCAAGCCTTATGAAATATACAAGATATAGAGCTATTAGGTGTTTGGAACTATGAAGAAATGACACGAAAACAAAAGACACGTCAAGAGGTAAGAATTAACCGTCGACTTCGAAAGATCAAAGTCGTATAACAAAGGAAAGCAAAGTGAAGGAGTTACACAATCTTGGTTCTTGAATCAAAGACTACATTAACACAAAGTTCTCTTTCAAAGGGGTACAAAAACTGTACGAGAATAGAGGCGTCGAGAGAAAGAAGTAACATGAGATGCAACAAACTGAGTTGGTAACCACGAGGAAAGCTTATTAGAACAATTCCTATGAAAGTACCTATAAAAAACTGAAGAGATGAATTAAAGCAAGTTACCAGAAAGGTCATTAATGTAAAGAAGAATGAGAGTTGGACTATGTATAGAACACAAGGAACGCCAGCATTAATGGAACACTCAGCAGTTAAAACTCTATCTAGTGTGAATCGTATTTTACAATTTAAGAGGAAGCATTGAAAAATGTTCAAGGCCATTCCAAAAATTTCCAAAAAGTAAGCCACCTTATCAAGTACCATAGAAAAATCCAGAGCTATAGCACATCCTTCATCAGACCTATCCATAAGATCCTGTGATTACAATCAAAAGATCATCAGTGGAAAAAAGATCCTTTAAATCCGTACTGAACATCGACTAAGCGACTTAGATTCTGTAAGAATTCTACGAGTGCATTGTTGATAAGTCGTTCATAGACCTTACTAATAACAGAAAGAAGACTTACAGATTAATATTTTCAAGGCTCAGATAAATTAATCACCTGTATTCTTGGAGACAGGAGCAACGTTAGAAATTTTTCAATAAAACGACATATAAAACTCCGACAGTTAAATGTTAAAATGTTTGGGCAACAAAGAAGACAGCTGAGACCCACACTTATTTAAGATAACTAACGGAATTGAATCTAGACCATGGGCTTTCAAAATAACAACAATAAAAATGAAATGTTTATCCCAAACAATCATCAAATACCTCTGCTTAGCTGACTGAGTCGACATCAAATAAAAGAATTAACGTAAAGGTAATATAATTTGACATTCTGTCCAAACTTTGCAGCAAGACTACCTTTACATTCCTAAAATTCCTGTTGTATTTCTCTCAAAGAGGCTTCTTCCCTTTGTCTGGGGCCCTTGCTTTGAGAGGCCAGAAAATTTTACAATAACTTTCATTGGTCACGAAATTTCATCATTGTTTATTAAGTTAAGAAGTTGAGATGGGCTCTATCATTGAAATGGCATCCATGTGGATTGTGACAATAAATTTTTATTTCAAATAAGTCCTTGCAACTCCCAGATTGTCAATATTATCTTACGTAATATAAACAAACAAATTGATGAAAGGATTTTTCATGCAATTTTACGTCATAATTTGTAACAAAAGATGTTTCAGTTATATATATATATATATATATATATATAATATATATATTAGGGTTGTCAGCTCGGTGAGAGTATGAATATCGTAATCAGCATCTCATCAGACATTATATATTACAGGTACGACATTATAACTGGACTATTCTTTCCATACCATCACTTTGCTTTGCCCAGATCATTTACAATGAAGTCGACAATTGTCGTCCACAGTTTTCTGTCTGCTGCAAGAGTTCTTAATTTTTTAATGTCGCTGTAATTTTTCAATTCTTTAACAGGCATAATGGAAGAATCACGTTCGTTAGCAAGAATTATTTCTTTGTTTAGAGTTGTTACTAGTGTTTCCCTCGGTCTACCACTAAACTTTTTATTGTTGTCATAATTCTGAAAATAATTTTTCATACTTTATTGGGTAGGAGTAGTAGTTGCTAATCTCATGACATGTCCGAAAAGTTTCCATCTGGCTTCAGTAATATCGTAGATGTTTCAGTTACGACAAGCAATTGAATTGTTTCAGCAATACTCTTTATATAATAGGTGTTACACTCCAGTGTATCCCAGCATGGATAATAATGTGAATATCGTTTATCAAAGGATTCTTGTAGTTATACCAACCTGACAAGCCTCCAGTGTGTGAACTAGTACTTCCAGGCTTTCGAAACTCCCACTTTCTGAAAGAGGATATTTCCAGTCGAGAAAGGAGATGGACGATTCTCATGTCATCTACATGGCAGAATGTAGAATCTCTATCTGTTGAGTACTTTTATCGTTTGTGTATTTTTTGGTACTACAGTCCCTCCCCGATTACCTGTCCCTGGGTTTTCTGTCCAGTTTTCCAGAGACGTTTTTTGACTATCCGAAGTTTATTCCATTGCCTGGCAGTCCCTGAACCCATGTCATAAATAAGACAAAGAAAGAACTGTTATATAAGCAGACAGCCGGTTTTGTGGCATATTTAATTGAAATCCTACTACCACTCTCAATACTTAAAACAACATTAAATAGAATGGTCATCTCCACCTCTCACAATGTCTACGAAAAACACCCAACAACTCAGAAGGCATACCTGTGTCCCACATTAAATTCTAATGCGATGTGTGTGTGTTTAATGATCTCTTGACATGACTTTGTCATCATATTATCCGAACGCTGCTCTTGGCAGCACATCAACATTGGTTCCACTACAAGAGCTGTTATCTCAAAAGTAAGAATCTGCCAATGGACCAGTAACAATCAATACTTGCTTTCTAAACTTTTTACCAGGTTTTTTTTCACGTACCTTTATCCTTGCGGTTTTTTAACTCCCTAATTTAGGTAACATCTTGACGACCTGAATTGAATCTTATTCTCCATTTGTATCTTGGGCGTGAAAAAATAATTTTCCAGCATTTTGTATTAAACTGTTCCCTTTCCGAAGAAGTCTTGCTTAAAACCAATGCGAATAACTGGCGTAACAGTGTACTGGGTTTCAAATAAAAGACCAATACTATTTTCAGGAATTTTGTCATCAGAAAACTGTGCTGAGAAGACAATTCTGAGGAGAAAGAACTCTACAATTTTTCATTGATCTTCAATCTGGTGTTGTGATCAGCAGTGTATAATTCGTGGAAATACAAAAATATCAATACAATTCTTTGCGTTCTTTAATACCTGCTAAAACAGGATTTTCACTGGGCAATGTGGAGTTGTAAAATTGGTGTATGTTTTATAAGGAATGATCTGGCTGTGTTTTGTTACAATCGCAGGAACTCGTGAAGTGAGACTTTTTTTTTCAGAAGGAAAACATTCAGTGGATACCCTCGCATGTGGGCGTCCAAGAAGGCAACCTCCACGTGGTGACGCCTGGATACTGATTAGCTAGGTTATCCTGACTGGTTGGTAACGAATAGCCTTCATTTTAAGCTGTTTTTCCAGTACTATAGAAGAAATCGATCTCGTCGTTCATGTGATTTTGAATCTGGTTCGTCGTCGATTTGGAGAAATTTTTTTGAACTTGTACCGCCCCTGGTGGTAAGTGAAAGTTTTTTGTTTCTGGTTTCTTTCCAAACCGATCTGCCTTTTGGCGGTGAGGGGAGGTTTGTTTCCCGTTTCATGATACCGGATCGAACTCACCGGGGTAGTCTTCAAATCTACCTCCAGCAGCTTACACACACACACACCCTCGCATGAAGTACTCGCCCCAGGCTCTCATTTGGAAGGAAAGTATTTATACTTTTCAACTCTTATTCAAACCTTTTACTTATTTGTACTCCAATTTATTTTACTCGATATTTGTCTTGTTTTAATATTAATTTTAATTGTATCCAAGAAAATCTCTCGTTTTTCAGAGGGGGTAGGCTTTCATATACTGCTCTTTTGGCTAGAGTTCTAGTTTTGATCATGTGCCGCCTGTATTTAAGGTAACCTTACTTTTGAACTAGTAATGAACAAATTTAATGATTCAATTCTTCCGAATTTTAGACACAAAAACACATTTTCTAGTCATTTGAATAGTATCTATCCCTGTTCTCCCCATTGTCACTCAAGAATCACCTTCCGCACATTTCATGTCTTGGCCACTTCGTGAGAACAACTCAGTTTTTGCTTCATCAGGGAGTACAAGGTAAATTATTGCGAAGAGAGTTTAATAAATATTTCAATTAGATAGACTTCAAAGTAATGAAAAAATGTTTTTTTGTAATCAAAATGAGCTATAGAAATTAAAATGGTATTTTTTTTACTTTAGTTGTATATCCTTTTAAAGGTTGTGGATTATTTTAACCCTTTCTACTAAAATTGTACCCCCGTCCATTGCTTATCAATCTTTTTCTATTTTCTGTTCTCCATCACGCCTCTGTTTCAAACTTGGTCAAGAAAGGATTCCAAGATGGTGGGTGATTTTGTTTATGACTGCTGAAATTGATGATAATTGTCGCTCGCATTTCCTGCTTTTATGAGGATGCCTAGTAAAAATGATCTCTTGAGTAATAGATAATTCTCTTATGTATTTTATATATTGTAGAGTTTCTTCGGATTCGGCCAGTCGGCCGGAGTAGACATCGACCTCACTGGAGCGGACAAGCGCAAACAGGTAGAAATGAAAAATGACCATGGCAAAAGGGAGAAGTTATTTTTGTACTACGATGGGGAAACAGTTTCTGGACAGGTAGATTTGTTTGTTTTTTTTATTCCGTGTTACTCGATTTAGATTTCTGTTTGTATTTGAAGACCACCATCGCCCCATTTGTGGCATTTAACGGAATTTGGACCCAAACAGGCTGTGGCTCTTTGTACTTTTGAGTTTCAGTACAGGCAATTTCAGAAGCTAATTTTCGTTGTAAAAATAAGAAAGTAACCAAAATATGTAAAACGAGATCAAAGCGCCGTATTTAGTGCAACATAAGGAACAACAGTTAATGGGCAGAGGCGGTTGCCGGGGGTCTCCTTTCAGCTGCAAGTGACTTTTTGTAATAGAAAGCGAATTAAAGAGAATTAGGGTTAAGTAACAGCTGGAATATGTGCAGGAAATGACTTTAAAGTGACATGATTAACATAACAGGAAGCAATTTATTCTTGTTCACATTGATCAATGCAATTTTGGTTGGAACTTTGATTGAAATGGTTTTCTTTTGGCTCTTTTGGTTGTGAAAGTTGGCCCAGAAACCCAATGAACAAAGAATGGCAATGAATAGATTCAGTTTTACAACCTCACGGTTTACTTTTTTAATTAAGTGTTTATTAGTTGAACACAGAAACACTATACTTGATAGTAAATATATGACGTGATTTGTTAATCCAACAGGTATTGGGTTCCCGGAATCATGTGAAGTGGCATTTATCATCATCAGTAATTCAATACCGTGTTTGTAAAAAATAGGTATATATGTATGATATATATATATATATATATATATATATATATATATATATATATATATATATATATATATATATATATATATATATATATTGGATGGAGTAAGTTCAGAGAGCTGATGCCATTGTTAACCAACAGAGCTCTGCTATTACCTCACAAAGGTAGAGTCTACTAGGTATGTGTACGTAGCACACACATGTATGACAGAGACACTTGGCGTGAGAAAG
>RDPX01000707.1:60702-87435 GCA_003991215.1 Morbakka virulenta | reverse complement strand
ACATTTAACATAACTCCCCAATGTTACAGACCCTCTTAAGTCATTAGGCCCAGTTTTTTTGTAGTTGACTGTTCTTTAAAAGTAATCATATATTCCTAGGACTAAATAAAGTGTTTAAATTAGCTTGTGAATTGGGATGTTGTGCATAGTGACATTCTGTTATTGTGCAACATTTTATTTTTGGTTTTGCCTTTTTTGTTGTGAAGAGGCATACAGATAGTTTTGGGAATAGACCAGTCTTATTTTATTCATATAAGTAACTAGTGTTGTAGATATAAATGGAAGAGGAGCTGTTGCTTAATGGTTAGTGCAATTGCACAGTAACCAAGAATTCTGGGTTCGATTCCAGGGGCAGGTGACTTTGGAAATTCACAAAAAGAAAATGCCATTGGTTGATGTCAGGAAGATTATGCAGCCAATAAGTTCCTCACTGCCAAATCCAAGTCCCTGTGAAGGACACCATCTAAGCCCCAGTTAGCAAAAATGACGTTAAAAAAATTGTAGATATAAATAGAGCATTCCTGTGTGTTGTGGTAGAGAGATGCAAAGGTTCTGGATAAATATGTATGTATCTATGTGTGTTTGTGTTTGTATGTTCTATGCATGAATGACTAACAACCAGTCCTTTTGATTTGGGACCATAAAGTGGGAATATTGGAAATGGTTAATAAATAACACAGAATTTTGCATTAATGACATTCATAAATTAAGGAATAAACTGTATATCTTTTCTGACAATAAGCCTCTTGTATAACAGTTGTATAAGTAGTGTGATGCTGAATGTGAGTGAGTTTTGGTCAACTAGGGTTCATGTTCTCCAGTAACCAAAAGGAAAATAACCTTTAAATGATATGTTCAGTATTTGAAATGATTCACAATATCAGAAAGAGAAGCAGAACTGTTTATTTATTGTATTAAAATTATAAGCTCCCAGATGTTTTGCAGTTGTCATTGTGTCGTATCTCAGCAATCAGTTTCATTCTGGGCAAGGCCGGTTGTCCACTTGTGTTCTTGAGGTGTGTCTCTTGGAGGCACACAATGTCATGGTCCTTGATAGATTGTCCAAGCAGGTCTGCCTTCACGTCTGTATATCCTTCAATATTAAAGGAGGCGACAGCCAGTGCTGGTACTGAAAAGAACCCGTGTTTTTGACTCTGGTGTGAAGGCATTTTGATCGTATGTCATGGGTAGCATTGATATAGCATTGATTGTCGATTGTTGTGAGTCTGGCAGAAATTGGCCGACTGAGGGTTGGATTCTCAGCGTTTCCCTGGATGCACCACGAGGAGGCTTTCTGCTTGCATCTCGCTTTGCAGTTATGTTTATGTTTAAAAGATTAGAAAATCTTAATTGAACAAATTTATATCCATGGCAATTATTGTACTTTGAGAAATTCTTAAAAGTTTTGCTCATTCACTAATAATCTGGTGAAGTGTATAAACTACTGATTACAGTTCAATAATTGAGACAGTGTACAATGGAGATACATTAATAAATGCTTTCAAAAACACTACATTAAAATAAAAGACAAACCCCAAAGAATCAGCAACAGTAATAGCAAACCCATGAAGATGAGTAACTTCTTGTTTCCCTTTAGTTTCCTTTTAGTTAAGTTAAGTTTTAAACTGCACATTTTCATTGAATTTATTACAAAATGGAGAATCAGCTTGACATAATGCTGAGCTAGTTTAACATATTTTATGATGATGTTCTCAGATATGATGATGTTGATATTAAATACTGTATCACCAAGCTTTGTATTGTTGTTCAAGTACACCAGGCATCTGGCCAAGAAATCCTTTGGTTACACCACCATAGTCTTTCAGGAGGTCACTATTAGTATGCTGAAGATATTAAAACTAAAAAATGTGTGTGTGATTGATAGAGAAGAAAGAAAAGAGAGAACAGTTTGGAGGGGGAAAGACACACACACAGAGGGAGAGACCAAGAGAGAGGGTGTGAGTGAGTTTAAAGACTATAAAAATATATGAATTTACTTATTGTACCCATTTCCTTTATGAATTTAACCCCAAAGACCATGCTTGGTCTCATTCAAGCATGAAATACCAGTTTGAGGACTGGCGGGGTATAGTCTTTCTCTCACGGGCAGGTGAAGCGCTCTTCAGCCTTGGATGGCAATCACCTAGAGATGGTGTCTCAATAAAAACACTGGTCCCCATTACCTTAATGGGTTGGTGTCAGGAAGGGCATCCGGCCTATAAAAACACTGCCTCATCATACCATGAAATGACATCCAAAGATATCCGGTATAACTGCGTAAACGAGACTGGAACTAATTTAAGTGAAGGTGTCGCACACGGTAGGACCTTTGCTCGATGTAGGCAAAATCAGACCATTATCAAGATACTACATCAACCAAAGGAAGTGATGACAAGGTTCAGACTCTGTAGTCTGAATGTGGGAAGTTTGAGAGGTAGATCTGGTGAAGTAGCAGAGTTTCTTGAGCGAAGACACATTGATTTGTGCTGCATCCAATAAACACGATGGAGAGGGAAATCTGTAAGAATGATAGAAGGGAAAAAGGCAACATACAAGCTGTTTTGGATTGGTAATGGAAAAGGCACAGGTGGTGTAGGTATCTTTGTTGCAGAGAAATGGATAGACAAGGTGATTGATGTCAAACGCATAAATGATCGAATTATGCTGATTAAACTGATGATAGGTGAGACAATCTTCACAGCAATATCAGTGTATGCACCACAATGTGGCTTAAGTGAAGAAGTCAAGGATGAATTCTATGACAGTCTCATTGCAGTCACTGGTAAGCTGGCAGAGAAAGAAATTGTTGCTATTGCAGGTGATCTAAATGGCCATGTTGGAAGAACAGCATCTGGGTTTGAGGGAGTCCATGGAGGAAATGGATATGGTGACCGAAATAAGGAGGGTGAAAGAATTCTAGAGTTTGGACTTGCCATGGACATGTTGGTGGCGAATACTATTTTTAAGAAAAGGGATAGCCATCTGGTAACCTATGAGTCTGGGACAGCTATGACTCAAGTGGACTACATTTTGGTAAAGACAAAAGACAGGAAGTATTTGCAAGATGTAAAAGTGATACCCGGTGAAGAATTTGTGACCCAGCATAAGCCAGTAATTTGTGACTTCAGGATTAAGAAAGTACATAAAGTGAAAAGAAAGTATATCCCAAGGAGAAAGGTGTGGAGACTAAATGATGGACAAGTAAAGCAGGCCTTTGAAGATCAAGTGAATGGAATTGTGGGAGCTAGTCCAGGAAAAGACCTACGAAGTGTAGAAGAGCAATGGGAGAAGATCAAGGATACACTTTTAAAAGCCACAGACCAAGTCTGTGGCTGGACAAAAGGGCCTCCACGTCATAGAGTGACATGGTGGTGGAATACTTCTGTTGAAAATTATGTGAAAGAGAAGAGAAGGCTGTGGAGTCAATGGAAAAAGGGGTTAGTTAACAAAGAAAGGTATCTGGAGGCCAAGAGAGTAGCTAGGCAAGCAATCTACAAAGCAAAGATGGATGCCGAGAAAAGAAGGTTTCCAGACATAATGTGTAGAGATGACCAGAAGAATGAAGTATTCAAGATAGCTAAGCAGATGATCAAGACTAATCAGGATATCATTGGAGAAAAGTGTATCAGGAATGATGATGGAGAACTTGCAACAAGTGAACTTGAAAAGAAGAATGCCTGGAAGTGCTATTATGAGAGATTGTTGAACACAGAGTTTTCTTGGGATAGAGAAAATCTTGGAGAGGTAGAAACAGTATCTGGACCAGCCATTTTCATTGAGAAAGAAATGGTGAGGGAAGCTGTAAAGAAAATGAAGAAAGGCAAAGCAGCTGGTCCTTCAGGAATTGTGGCAGAGATGGTCAAAGCTGCAGGTGAAAGAAGTATAGAGATGATCACTGATCTAACAAATCAGATCATAAGAGATGGTGTCATTCCTGAGGACTGGGAAATAAGTACAATTATCAATTGTTACAAAGGAAAAGGAGAAGCTCTAGAAAGAGATAATTACAGAGGATTAAAGTTAATGGACCAAGTCCTGAAAGTTGTTGAAAGAGTTATGGAAAAACAAATTAGAATTGAAATAAACATTGATGACATGCAATTTGGTTTTATGCCTGGACGAGGAACTATTGATGCCATTTTTATCCTTAGACAAATGCAAGAGAAGTACCTTGGGAAGAACAAGAAGCTGTACTTTGCCTTTGTGGATTTGGAAAAAGCCTTTGACAGAGTGCCAAGAGAAGTTGTTTGGTGGGCTTTACGGAAACTAGGAGTAAGTGAATGGCTGATTAAGGTTGTTCAGGCAATGTACAGAAATGCTAAAAGTCGGGTAAGGGTCAACAGTTCCTATACTGAGAGTTTTGGTGTGGGTGTTGGAGTTCATCAGGGATCTGTAATAAGTCCACTGCTTTTTATTTGTGTTTTGGAAGCACTGTCAAGAGAGTTTCGAAAGGGTTGCCCAGAGGAATTGCTATATGCAGATGACCTGGTTCTCTCCTGTGAGACATTGGATGGTCTACTTGCTAAGTTAGAGACTTGGAAGAAGGGTTTGGAAGGTAAAGGTTTGAGAGTGAACATGGGCAAGACAAAAGTGATGGTCAGTGGTTGCAATTTAGGAAAGCCATTGGAGAAAGGAAAGTTTCCCTGTTCAGTCTGTGGGAAGGGAGTTGGGAGCAACTCAATCTATTGTGGTACTTGCAAGCACTGGGTACATAAACGGTGCAGTGGAATAAAGGGCAAACTGACAGAAACTAACCGTTTTAGCTGCAAGAGGTGCAAAGAAGGAGAGGCAACCTGTGACTTAGACCTACATAAAGTGCATTTGGAGGATGAGGATATTGAGGTTGTCCAGAAGTTTTGCTACCTTGGTGACACCCTTGGAGCTGAGGGGGGAGCTGGTGCAAGTGTTACAGCAAGGGTTAACAGTGGATGGAGTAAGTTCAGGGAGCTGATGCCATTGTTAACCAGCAGAGCTCTGCCATTACCTACCAAAGGTAGAGTCTACCAGGCATGTGTACGTAGCACAATGATGTATGGCAGTGAAACTTGGCCAGTGAAAGCTGAAGATGTCAGCCGCATGGAGCGGAATGACATGAGAATGATAAGATGGATGTGCAACGTAAGTCTAAAGGACAGGCTCAGTTCTAATGAACTCAGAAGGAGATTGAATCTGGACAGTATTGGCAGCTGTATGCAGAATAGGAGGCTTCGTTGGTTTGGTCATGTGGAGAGAATGGACAAGAATGCTTGGACAAGTAGATGCAGAACAATCAAGGTGGCAGGAACCACTGGCAGAGGAAGACCAAAGAAAACATGGGAGGAAGTGATAAGGATGGATCTGAAACAAAAAGGTGTCACCAGGGACCTAGTGAAGGATAGGATAACTTGGAAGTCAATTTCAAGAAATCGTCCAACACATGCTAGCATGTAAACCGGACGTTAAACCGAATATGATGATGATGATGATGAATTTATTTTTAGTTGGTTTACCAAGGTTGAGTTACATTTCGTACATTGGACTTGAATAATTATGAAGTACAGGGTGGAAGTTGTTGTCGTGTGTGCATTAAAGCAATTATAATACGCAGAAAGCATTGTATGAAAAAGTTATTCCTTTTCCATTAAACTTAACTTGAATATTTCTGAATGAATAATTTTGCCTAGGCAAAAGGTCACTGAACTTAAAATTTGACAGCTTTTTTCCTTATCTTGCTGATGGTAATGGTAGTGCCCTGTAGACCTATTGTCTCGCTGAAGGGTAAAATGAGAAGACGCCATTACAGGTGTGCTATTGTTTTCTGTTATTAGTTTTTTATGAGATTAACCCATACTACTTACTACTAGTTAGTCGAGTCAACTCAGCATTCCTTGAATTTAACCCTCTGTCTTGCCCCATCAATTTTTCATTGTAGCTAAATCTTGTGGCGTACAGCCTGTATTATCAGCTGGAAATCAGCTACTAACTATCGTCTGGTGATAATTATCTGCCAATTTCATTTGATAACCATTGAGATTTTTTCATTGGAAGACTGAGCAATATTATTGTGAAGGGTTCCTGTTTTGCCATTCTTTTTTCAAGGGTTTTTTCAACTGCTTTCGTTCCTCTTCCACTGTTTTACCCAATAACTTGTAGGTTAAACGTTCTACCAATTATCGAAGAAACACTTTAAGTACATCTCTTACTTGGTATTCTGGTGGGTTTTTTTCCTGGAGGTTGAGGCATTTCAAGCTTGTTACCGCAATTTTTTTTATGTGCAACGTCACTTTGATTGTTTTCTTCAAATATATCAAACATGGGAGGAAGTGATAAGGATGGATCTAAACAAAAAGGTGTCAGCAGAGACCTGGTGAAGGATAGGACAACTGGGAAGTCGATTTCAAGAAATCGTCCAACACATGCTAGCATGTAAAATGGACGTTAAATCGAATATGATGATGATGATATGATGATGAAAAAGTCCTTTAAGAATTCTCAGGAATTTTTTAAAAATCTAAAAACCGTAATGAAACCAAAATTAATAACATAGGATAGTCTCTGGTAGAGTATTTAAGGGATAACTTGCACTTAAGAGGTTATTGTGATAATTTGTTATCACCTTACTCATTCAAATCCTGAAAATTGGTAAAAGTTTAACTAAAAATTATATTTGAAACAAATGTCTTTGTTTTGAACTTAACCTCTCATGGGCTTAGAAAAGATAACACCTGGATAACTTCCGTTACCATGGGCAACTCTGTCGTCAGCAACTATTTAGATACTTATCTTGGAAGTTTAAAGCCCTGAAAAATGACTACTTTTTGAAAGCTTCCGATGGCTAGTTCACAGTTACGGTCCAGTGATGATAAAATTTTAACCCATGGGGTTTTATGAACATAAAAGATATCACCGCATACTACATTTATATATTTTTTCCCACCTGCAGTTTACATTTGATATAGATATTAAAATTTGTTAATAAATAAAACAGCATGGTTCAAATGGTCTTTGAACTTCACAGGTTTATTTGAAGTGTAATAAAAATAACAGACAAGGGCTATTTTGCCACAAGTCAACTACTTTTCTCTCTCCGTAAATTTACTATAAAAGAGCATTGAAGATCAAAGTTGGATATCGTCAACAGAGTTACAGAAGGTTGATTTTCCCCTACTGTTATGATACACCTAATCTTGACTTTGTTTATTTGACATTGCCGCGGTCATGTGAGTAGGGCTGTGATCAGTCTTCTCTGTTATTCTTGGAATAGCACAATGGCTCTGTACACTTTTTGTTGGGACTTTGAATGTTGACTTGGCAATGAGAGGGGGGTGTATTTCTATGGATTACTCTTAGGGGTGGGCATGAAGAAATGTCGTTCAAAAAGGGATATAATACTATGACTGGATATAATACTACATGATGTAATACTATATAATTTAATACTATGACTTTCGTAAATTTTAGTTTGTACTTCAGGCACAAGTGTACGAGAAAATAATTTTTTTGATTAAAAGTTTGTCGTGATTAAAATACTTCCAACGGTTTGAAGATAAGAATTTAAGTAATGGTTATTAGATTTTTGATTTTAGGTGGATCAGAAAACCGGACGTTATTACAGAATGATTGAGGGAAATTAGATAGATTTAGGTACGGATGCTAACCAGCATCTTTGAAGTGTCGCGAAATGAGTACATGACATTTGATGAGATTAGTTGGTGGTTGTGAACCACTGGAGTTTGAGATAATGTAGACGTGCTTTAAAGAAAACATTCAGCTATTCAGAGATAGACGGGTATAAACTGTTTCGAACGAAAGGAATGTTCTTGGGGAAATATTGGAGTCAATAGCTGAACTCGTGTATGATAATTTTGCTCGGCTGACGTTTTTTCTTTGGCTGACGTCTTGTAACCATGGGACCAAGTTTGGATAAATGACTAAATATATCTTATGGTTTGCTTGTTTACCTCTTTATATTCTGTCCCTGTTTATTAACATTATTAATGCCATATTAAAAATGAAGAGATTAGTACCAATTGTTTATATTGGTAATTTAAAAGAAGTAGAATTTAAAACTATAAATACACTAAGTTATATATTTTCATTTTGTCTTTATATTCATCGATAAAGAACTATTATATGACAGAGGAAACCATCATGAGTTTACATCACTTGTCAAAGAACTGGCAAAGCCTGGTGAACTAATGAGCAAGACAACCTATGACTTTGAATTTGTTAACGTTGAGAAACCATACGAGTCATATACTGGTACTAATGTTCGATTAAGGTAAAATCAAATTCTTGTCTTGTTTTGTTTTGATACATTTTTTTTTTCTATTTCAAATAGGAATCAAAATAATTGGGACCTTTGCTTGACTTTCAATACCCCAGTAATTTGATGTAATGGATAATTATTATTACTCTGAGACATCCCAAGAAAAAACGGGGATCACCCGGGGATCTTGTGTGACCTGAACTCTTGTTCAGGTCTCACAGAGAACATTTTTTTTTGCTGGGGAGGGAGAGGGGGAGAGAGAGGAGGGGACAGAGTTTTGAATTTTGAAATATGGAAGTCAAAAGGTTGACTTGAAAGTGTATTGTACAGGAGTGTAAGAGAGATCGATTTATTCACGTGATTGAAGTACAGCAAGAAACCACAACATAATTATACATATGCCTTTTTCAACGTCAGATCAAAACTGGTATTTGTTTTTTTAACACAAAAAGGAAGGGGAGTTGGCAAATAGTTTGGAAATATTTTGAAGACCACATGGCCTTAGGGTATCATCTTGATATTATTTTATCTGATTTGTAAAGAAGCGTTAACATGATGATGTGTATATTTTAACAGATTACGCAACTTAATGTTTCTGTCATCCTTTTTGCTGCAGGTATTTTTTACGTGTTACAATAGTTCGCCGTCTTGCAGATATCTCAGAAGAAATGGACATAGCTGTTCATACCCTTTCGACTTACCCAGAAATGAACAACAGGTGAGAAAACGTACTTGCTAAAAGTTTCTCGTACCCAATTTATACCTGGAAAGCATTGTGATTGATTAAGCCACTTTCTTAGTGGTGTTCATTATTATCTTTCCCCAACTCTCTTCGTTGCCTCTCCTGTACTCAACCACGACCTCACTCTCTATAGTTATCACCAACTTGGTTTTAATGAATGTTACCTTGCACGATAGTATTTTTTGAGCTTGCGATACATGGTGGTATTTCAAGTACGCCAAACTTTGGGCGTCACATTTACTTTCCCTTACCCTTTCTAATGGTATTTTACGATAAAGCCAAATCGTTGCTAACGTATTTCTTGTTTGGTTTTGAAGATATGGTTTACCTTAAGCAGGTCGCCTGAAAAAGGTGTCTTGAACTTGTACTCTAAAGGTTTTTATTGAGATTATTTATGATAGTTTCCTTGCCCATTTTAAAATTATTTTCTCTGCCGTGTTTTATTTTGTATTGACTGTCATTCTGCTCACTTACTTATCTTTATGAGAGCCTTTTTTTGTAGTTTGCCTGTATATAGCTTCTTTAATCAGTACCTTTTCTTACGTACGTCCTCCTCTTACTTATACATGCCTTCATTCTTGTGAGAGGATCAGACCTAATATCTCTTTTTAATGCTCATGCTTCTGTTTAATTTGGATTTAATTACTCAGACTCTTGCACCAATCACGTATGAACACTTTTTTATCTCTTTATCATTTCGCCCACTTGGAGGTTGTGTTTTCAGGTAATTTTACCCTTCCTGTACGAGCATTATTCTTACTGCTGATTTACCTCACTTTTAGCTCCCAAAAGCTGTTTACAAAATTCATGAAAGTAAGCTTCTTATGGCACCCTTTAAGTACCTACCATTTTCACAGCCTGACTGGTCCTAGAACTACAGCTTTTCCCAGCAACTGTACGCTACTTTTCAGATGCGAGTTACATAAAAATTCGTTGGGCACCGTTCCAAATGCACCTTTTACAATTAAGTGTATTGTAGGTATCTTTGAAGTTCCCATCTTAGCTGAGTTTTCTTCTGAATTCACTCTACTTGGAAGTTTTCTCGCATTCGTTTCTCGCATAATATTGTCAGTTGCCTGATGAATGCCTTGCAAGAAACTTGAAGTTGCAATAAGACTAGGTGTTTTTCTTGTGCTTGTGTGCAGACGCTTTGTATCCTGTTGTTTTATCACTTACAAAATTATTTTTTATAAGTATACGTAGTACGGTTTTAGGATATAGAGATCAACTATAAAGGGCTTTTTTCGAACGTGACGCTGGTCACAGGTTCGATGGCATAAGCGGAAAACACTTGCTTCAAAGTAGAGTGACTTGAGAAAAGCAGGAGAGTGGATAATCCATTAAGAATCATTTAAGGTTACTTATATCATGATGTTTTCTTAGAAATTCAAAGTAATTTGGCACGAAATTTATGCAAGCATCTTTTGTTGTTACCACTACGAGGAATAAGTGCAGAGATATTTCCACAGAGAATATTGTTTAGCAATTATGACATTAATAGAATAAAACTAATGAGTTTTTATATTTGTGGAAGGGGTTTATTAATTTTTAATTCACCACATTCATGATTCCTCAAAATGTATGCTATGTACAAAATAGGTACGAGGATTCTTTACACTTAAGAATAATTTGGATTAAGTTGGCAAGATTTAATGACATTCCTTAGAGAGAAAAAAACCCAGTAGTGGCCGATTAGCTGTTCATTAGAGTACCATGCGTGAGGTTTCTGGATTAAGCTCCAGCCGCGACTTTGGAGGTACTGTGCCGAACTGGTATCTCTGGTATGTGACAGACTAATGAATTTGTATATGCTGAAGGCAATAAATTGGGAGAGAAAAGTGAAATAAATAAATAAAAGTAATAAATAACACGAGAGAAAAAAGTATAAAAAATAATGAGTAATCCTCTGCACTAAAGTGATTCATAGCTTGGCTGAAAGTGAAACAAAGAAACTGAAAATGTGAGTCGGGTGCACGTCTTACTGAATGCTTCATGATCCAGAATCCTGCAGTCGTACAGAGTTTTCAAGTTGGTGTTTTTGAATGAAGAAAAATACCACGAGAGGGTGGTATGCAATAATGTGATGGTATTGCTTACCAGGGATTGTAAACTCAATAGATGGCCCTCGTGTTTTGATGTGTGAAGAACATTTTTTGAAATTTATGTTTCCTGTCAGCCTGTAGACAGCGATGGAGTTCTTTTTCCAGTTGCTAATATCTTGTCATTTTTCTGCCTTTGAAAGTATCAAGATGGAAGTCGGTATTGAAGACTGCCTTCATATAGAATTTGAATACAACAAATCTAAGTAAGTGAATCAGAATGATTTAATTGTTGTTGTTTTTATTTTTGGCATTATTGTGGCTAGAACTTTCTGATAAGAATGAATGAATTTTAATTAAGGTCAAATGTGTTAAAAAGTATTTTTGAAGACAAAAGGTTTATTCTCATTGAATTTTTCCTAAGAAGTGTATGATACATCTGTGCTAAAGTTTGCAATAGAATTTAGATTGTCAGTAACAGGCGTTAAGTTTTTACATTGTTACAAGGTTATAAGCAACTGTTGTCAGCTAGATATTCAGTTTTGATTTTTGTGTATCGTTGTATCGTTACAAGTTTTGATTTTTGTGTATCGTTGTATTGTTACAAGATTATAAGCAACTGTTGTCAGCTAGATATTCAGTTTTGATTTTTGTGTATCGTTGTATCGTTACAAGTTTTGATATTTGTGTATCGTTGTATCGTTACAAGATTATAAGCAACTGTTGCCAGCTAGATATTCAGTTTTGATTTTTGTGTATCGGGTGCCATGATATAAAACTTTATGCTGCATGTTTCAAGAAATTGCCCGATAAGGCTGGTTGCAGTGGGGCATGCAAAATACTGATGCACACTGTGCGAACTACCAACAGTTGTATTAATATTTTAATTTCAATTCAAAATATTTTATATATCTGGTAACTATATTAAAATTATACAGATATGGAATTAGCCTGAAATTTCTGACAAGATTTTACGAGGTATTATATTGCGTAAAAAACTAATGCATTTTGACTCAGTGAGACCAAAAACAAAAAAAAGAAAAGAAAGAAGGAAGACAGCAACGCGAAAAAGGAGAGCAAGACCAACAATGGGCTCTGAATTATAAACAAAATAAAATATAAGATCAGAGCTTTTCTTCTTCTCTTTGATTAGTCAATGTAAAATTCTTGAATAAATTTTGAAAAAGCATAAACTCATCCTTAAGAATAAAAACGGAATATTTGCTAGAGAGTAGATTAATGGTGGATAGGGAAAGATTGTTAAGTCAAATAAATGGCATTATTATTTGAACTCCGTTCAAGTAAAGAACCTGATGGTGGAATGCGCTAAATGATTATAAAGTGGTTTCACCCAGATTAGGCTATGGTGCTTATTGGCGTTGTAATGGACCATAGTATTTGTGAAGTAATTTTGGTAGTAATAAATATAGTCATCATATTTATTAACAGTAATTTTTTTATTTTTACGGATCAGTTGAAGTAAGTCACTAAGGTATTGAGTGTTTACAAAGGAAGGTATCCGGCTTGGTGTAACCATGGGCCATTTTGTGGTGTTGGTGGCCCATTTTGTGTAACATCTAAACAATGACTGTTGACTCAGTTAATGATTTTTTACGTTAGAGAGATTTAAATGAAGAACTTTAAATTTTTTTAAAAATTTCAAGGCGTATGCAAAAGTCGCTTGACTGGGTAATTTTCATCTTAAGTTGATTAATTCGATTCATTGGAAGATTATTACAACGAGGGACATTAATTGCAGAACGATGAAGACGTTAAGAGCAATGAGGAATCAGGAAAGCGCATTAAAATAGTATAATGATAATATTATGACAACAGGTGTAGAAAAGACTAAAACAGATCAGATTTTTTCGATGAGACAAAAGGTTAAAAGTGTTGTAATAAAATTTGGACCTATTAAGTTTCAAGCACGTGTCTGAATTCGATTAAGAACAGCAAAATCAGACGAGGGAGCACCTGCCCAGATGTTACAACATTGCTCCATGCACGAACGGATGGTAGATTTCTAGAGATGCAAGATGGCCTCAGATTCGTAGGTACACTCCGGCACAATGCAAGTACCAACCCTTTTACAAGCAGATTTATCAACAGATGGAATATTTGAACGCCAAGAAGGATCTGAAGAAAGTGACACACCAACCACCCACATTGCCGAGCATTCCTCTAGAGGAGGGCCAACCTTATTGTTGAACATTGTAATGATGGTCTAAGATGATGATGGTTTAAGGACTCATCATTCTATTAAACTACGACGTACATCGGCTGAAATTTTACCGCTTTGAAAGAGACCCACCACTTTCTTTTCCATTCTCCGATAGCTTGAAGGTCAAACTCCAAATCGCCCGGGCGTTTGACTTGTTCCTTGTGAGTTCCCTTGAAGGCAGTACCAAAGTACCAGGTAGTGTCATCAAGATAGATGTTGATCAACTGAAACAAGTTACCAGTAAGATCATTGATCTAAAGGAGGAAGAGAATTTGACCTAGAATAGAACCTTGAGAATCGCCAGCATTAATGGAATACTCATCAGTTGCAATCCATCCCAGTTACTATTTACTATTATTATTATTATTATTATTATTATTATTATTATTATTATTGCTGCTGCTGCTATTATTGTTGTTACTACTTGATATTTATTATTTTAATATATGAATTAAATGAACATTTACCATTTACTATTTTTTCAAATTTTTATTTGCAAAATCGCCCCATGTTGGATAGCCAGTCATTGCTACCATTTAATGCAAACCCCACATCTTACTTAATGTTATTGATATAGTAGGCAAGAACATACACAGATTGCAGTCAAATGACAAGAGTGCATTGTGAATTATGTAAACATCAGGTCTTTCTACGGAAACCGGAGAGGTCTTCAGTAACAGTTTATTGTTTGCTTTGTTTTAACTACTTAAATTAAGAATGACCGGACCTTTTAATATTCTAGAATTAAAGATTAACGTGCAAGTTTTCTCCATTTAAAAGGAGTATTGGGTTTCTAGTCTTGATGAGTGCACAGTAACAGGAAGTGTATCGTGAGTTTGATTTGGAATGAGCAAGTTGCACGATGTATTCCATGTTTCAACACATGAGTATACGGAAGAAATTATTTTGAATTCCTTTCTTATTGCACAGACATTCCATAGAATTTGGTTGCGGCTGAAAACAACCATCTCTGATGTTAAGGGATCTGTTTTTATATTGTTTGAGATTTGGCAGACCTAATGTCACGATTTTCTTACAATTTCAGGTATCACCTTAAAGATGGTATTGTTGGTAAAATATACTTTTTACTTGTAAGAATTAAAATCAAGGACATGGAATTAGCAATTATTAAGAGGGAAATTTCCGGAAGTGGTAAGTCGATAATCATAGCTACTAATTAGAACACTGCTAAATTTTCAGGATATACATTCTACAAAAACACGAGCACAAGAAAAACTACAACCGTTCCTTTCCAACTGTAAGTTTGTTGCGTTGCATTCAGCGGGCAACTGACAGTATTCTGTCAGTTGCAGTTCTGTGCACCGACTTTTAGGTGATTTTTTTTTGTTTTTGAAGTCATTTTCCCCCAGTAGCTGGGGCACAGATGGCGACCTTCAGACGGGCTTTGTTTAGATAGTGAAGAATTGCTTCACTGGATGCCTTTCCTGACACCAACCATTGGCTTTATCTTGCGTAAAGTTCTATATTCGTTTCGCATGCTTGGGAAATCGAGCTCTGAACCTCTTGATTACTTTGCCATTAACCATTAAGCCACGTCTTCCCTATTTTTAGGTTTTATGTGTAAAGCAATCACCATAGACGTGAAAAGATGCCATAGTGAGCGAAAGTATTAGAGATAACAGAGAAAAAGAAAGGAAACAAAAACCCTTAAATATTTATAATTAACTCATCGATTGCCTTCAGCAGTGTATATTTGTTCATCTGCCGACGTTTATTCACGACTTCTATTACGTTTGATTAACAATCCTTGGGTTGAGTGGTTGTGTACTTATCGCATTCTGTAACATCTTCAAATTCATGTACAACTCTACATGATTGTTACTTATACACATAAGAATTATAGATATAATATGTATTATATATAATATATAAAAATGTATATTATACATTATATATCTATTATAAATATATAATTAATAATCCTTTCGTGACATTTTATTAAATTCCATTTTTGCTTTTGTTTGGGTGTTATTGGAATACCATGGATCCGATCACAAAACATTTTTTGTAAAAATAAGGGTAAATAAATTCTACGCAAAGTTTGATACCCCTTGCTTGAGACTTGTTTTTAGGGTATTCTTTTTTAAAAAAAGAATCTCAACTGAATATTTATAGTTTTATTTCCATATTATTTTTTTGCAGGACAAAATACATGTACTGAAAACGAGACTATAGCAAAGTACGAGATAATGGATGGTGCACCAGTTCGAGGTAAACCTCCTGAGAATAATTAACTTATGTCCAAACTAGATTTACTGTTGATGTAAGAGCTTTATCGTGTCATGAGTCGTAAGCTTTTCTGAGCCTAGAAAAAGCTTACGACTCATGACATGATAAAGCTCTTACTTCTATGGCTTCCTCTGAGTCTATAAAGTTCAGAATTTTCAAGATTATATTTACTGTTGTTTTATTTAATGGTATTTGCATAAGTATTGAGAACAATGTGGTTTTGGCACACTGAGATATGATCCCCTTTTCACTTTATCAGATTGACTAAAGGAAAGTGCTCCATAAATACACGGAAATTGAAGAAGGGTTTATATTGATATTTTCATTAAAATATCCGAGATATTATTAAATTTATGCAAATAATAAGAACCTAAGACAGATAGTGGATTTGCTCAACCACTTTGGCTATTGGCTCGGAGTTCTTTAACTTAAAGAACACTGAACTTGCGTGATCGCAACGGTAATCGCAGCGGTCTTCACAAAGACTTAAGAGGTGGACCTCACTTCCAAGGACACAGTTGACTGAGGTACGTTTTGTAACTCAGGCTTATTCAACCACATTATGGAAGTTTTGGGTACTTGCTCAGCAATTAAGCAGAAAGTTACATGTAAAACCAACGAATGTGGAAGACGTTTTAGTATTTGAAATAAGTTAATTTTTAAATCGTTTTTAACGTTAAATGTATGTTATAAATCAACTTTCTATCTGATACTACTGACGTGAAAATTTATTATAATTTATGGAATAATTAATTTTTTATAATATAAATGCAATCTAATTTTTGTTGTATTGAATTGTCAAATCCCTTCTTGCATCCCGACCTAATTTCTACAATATGGCCGTCTTCAAAAGATTTATTAGTTAAACTGATATAGGCTTGGTTATGAGAATTTCTCCACTTTTGTTTTAGGGAGTCTTCGATAAAAAGCGTTAAGGCTTTTTCTTCAATTAAGAGTATTTTGCAACGCTGGAATTGCTGTGTTTTTGGTGTCGTTATGAGTTTTTCTCCTTTGGCAAAGCAGTATGTTGTATTTGTTTTGATGAAATTGTGTCCTTACTTCCGGTTTACGAGGTTAATTTCTTCTTTTTTTATCTACTACCTACATTTCAAAGAGAACTGCTACTTAATAGATAAGCAGTAGTATTTTAACGCCCATTTTTGCCCCCCCCCCATCCCCCGTGGAAGCAAGTGGATTTTCTTGTCACGTGCTTTGATAGAAAAAGAGGAATCTCCAGGGGGAGTTCGACAAGGTAGACACCGGGTTAACATATGCCGCAGCCAATTTTTGTTACCCTGCGAGATGGCAACCGCTCACTCGATTCCACCATTTGCTTCTATCTTCCTTCAGTGTTGAGTTTCGTAAAAATTAGTTTCTCCGCCAGGAAGATTTCAAACAATTTTTGGTTTTGGGGTCTTAAATGATCTTTTCCTTCCATCCGCTTCCCAGTCTATCAGAGTTTTTGTTGTTAGATGTAATGTATTAGATATTTTTTTAGTTTTTCAAGGTTAAGCCATTGCACATGATTGACTTTAGTTAGTGAAGTGGTCTTAACAGTGTTTTATTTTGCCTATTCCCTTCCCCGTCACAGGTGAATCAATACCGATACGATTATTTCTATCTGGATACGAGCTTACACCCACAATGAAAGACATTAACAAGAAGTTTTCAGTCCGGTATTTTTTGAACCTGGTTTTGGTAGATGAAGAAGACAGGAGGTACTTCAAACAGCAGGTAAATTTATTATTGATTGCATATTTATACCGTATTAGAAAAATTAGCGATAGGTTGCTCAAGGTCATATATTTTTTAACAAATTTTGTGTTCGACAAGAAGTTCTAATAGTGTTCCTAGATGGATTGAAATTATTTTGTTTGACCCTTTTTAAGGACTCATCTAATCTTCTATGATTACAATCGCAACAGAATGCCAACCAAAGTGGATGAATACATGAGCAACTTCAGAACCTGCTAAGAAACGTACTCTAAAGAGTCAAGTTTAAACTTTTCCGGATGCTGTTTGTGCTAACTAAAGAGTTTATAACTCAGACCTGTGCTTTTTGGTACTCACGATCAAGTCAAAATAAGAACCAGAGCATCTTAATTTTAACTGCTTAAAGATGCCCACTGTCTTTAATAATTTGAATTTATTTGCTTTTATTTTCAACATGGTAATTTGATCTTACACACTGCTTCCTAAGTTTTGCGCTATATAAAACTCCCCTGATGGTTGTAACATGGGGTCAGAAATGTGTTGACTTGTTTCTTCGTTCACCATTGTATTAACGCCGATCATTACCATGGTTTACTGCAGTAAAGTTTTTGTGTGGCTCGAATGGAATATTTGTAATTCGCCCCACTTCAAATTGTATAGAATCTTCATTTAGGCAAGAAGAATGGAATTTACTTAGTTCGTTGGCCTTTTGTATGACCCTGGCTGCTTACACATTGAAGTATAATAGTACTGCACATATCTTAAGGCGTACTCTTTCCATCTAAGGCGCTTTATTTTAGACCAACTTCAATTTTCACTTGAAGACAAGAACATACTGTAAAAGGTTTAGTTTCCTGGGTCATTCGAAATGACTCGGCAGTAAAAAACTTCAAACGTGAGTGGATGGTTATGGAAAAAGAACAACAACAACAATAGTAGTAGTAGTAGTAGTAGTAGTAGTAGTAGTAGTAGTAGTAGTAGTAGTAGTAGTAGTAGTAGTAGTAGTAGTAGTAGTATAACAATAATAATAATAAAATGATAATAATAACTAATAATAATTATTATATCTTCACGGATACGACGTTATATTGCATCCGGTTGTGGAGTTTCGACAGGGGTGAATGAGGTTACTCTTTGCCACAGCTACCACCAGGTCAACCTTAGGAATATGGTAATACCTGTCAGCCTACTCCGTGAAATACCGGGTTGGCGTCCGGTGGGGTTAAGTCTGTCTTAAAGGCGGGGACTCTTTAGCCTTGGTTGGTAACCCCCTAGTGAAATATCTCGACATTCTTTTAAAGTGATAAAATTGAGAGCAAAGAAAATGAAACAAATAACCAAGAAAGAATACTAAAGGAGGGTAAGAAAGACCCTAAAAGCAAGTCTTGATGGAAAGAATACAATCGAGGCATTAAGTTCGTGGGCGGTTGCAACAGTGTGATATAGTACTGGAATTGTCAACTGGACATAGGAAGATATACGAGAAATTGAAAGGAAAAGAAGAAAGCTGGTAACTGTATATCGGTGCCTGCGCCCACAGGTAGATATAGATAGATTGTATTGGAGGAGAAAGGGAGGCTGGGGCTTAATTAGTATCAAGGATTACATCACAATAGAAGAGAATACCCCTAGATATATATAACATAGATATAATATAGATATATAAACGTAAAACAAGAACAGCTATTGAAAAAGGTTTGCAAAGAAAATATCATCAAAGAGAGAAAGACCTAAGGAAACGAAGAGAACGATCATTGAAAACAGAAAAGAAAAGTTTGGAAGCAAAATCATTGCACTCTTCTTACTTCAAGGAAACAAATGATGTTAAAGATTAAAGTGATAGCTGGAAGTGGCTTACAAATGGATATCTTTAGGAGGCAGAAGCATTACTTATGGCAGCCCAAGATCAATCACACAGAAAAAACTGGGAATCTGTTATGGTTATGGTAGATAAAAGGCGAGGATTTGTAAAGTGTGGAATGTGCATGGAAAGAGAGAGAGAGAGAGAGAGATAAGACTATAAGCCATGTTGCCTCAAAGTGTAAAAAATTGCCATCTGTGCTACAAGTTTGGATTTTCTTGTGGATCAAAAAGTTACTTATACTTTTTAGATGGCACAGTTGTTGTACTTGAAAATCAAGCAGTTAAACTTTATGGGACTTCGCAATGCAAACTGTCTAAATCGAAAATAACAGGCATGATATTGTTATTAAAACGTGTTATTTAATAGATGTGGCATGCCCCTTCGACACAAGAATTGAGAAAAAGAAATGGAAAAGAAAAATGCTTACTGCGATTTAAAGAATGAGATATTCAAAGTTCATAAAGGTGAAGTCAATAAAGTTTTTATCTTTCCAATTATAATTGGAGCGTTAGGATCAATGACCAAAAACTTTCAAATGTTACCAAGAGCAGCTGAAGTTGGAAATACAGAAGGAAGTAGTCCACAGAACCTATTTTCAGGGAACAGAAAAAATGCCGAGGAAAGTTTTGAACACAAAGTAAAAGAATACGAGATAACGTGAAAAAAAAGATTGAATAGTGGGACCCTGCCTGACAAACCAACGGAAATTAGCCTGTTGGTAGGATATAAGCAGTAATTTACAACGATAATGTAAATTAGTAGTAATGATAGTAGTAGTAATAATAATATTAACAATAACAATAATAATAATCATCACCACCATCATCATCAGTCCAGGATATTGACAAAGAACTGCATCCGGTTTTGGAGTTTCGACTTGGGAAGGGAGGTTTCCCTTTGCCACAACTACCTCCAGGTCACCCTTGGTCAAGGGGTGGTACCTGTTAGCCTACTTTGAGACCTTAAAATACCGATTTGCCATCTGACGGGGTCATGTCTGCCTCGTAGGGGAGCGACGGCCTCTTTAGCCCTAGTCGGCAACCCTCCCAGAGATAGTGTTTCGATAAAAACACCGATGGTTGTGTCACCTCATCACCACTGCCCTCATTATGAGTGATATGAATAATCTAGAACATAGAAAGTAACGGCGTGAATGGTGTTGGAGGTAATACAGCTGAAAGTAATTCGCCTTGCAGGTGTCCCGAGGGAATGAAGCATTGACCCGGTCGTCATTCTGCTAATGTAATAAGAAAGTGATCTTAAGAAAACAATCAAATACTTATGGAATGCTTATATAGAAGTAAGCTATTTAATGAAAAAGGAAAGCCTGTTAAGAGGGTATAGACAAAGGATGCTTAGGGAATGGATAACAAGAGGCTGTTTTAGAACAAAGCCTATATGACCAAGCCAAATGCACAAGGAAAAATGGATAGTTACTATTGGCCAATTACGTATCTACCATTACTTTGTAAAGTACTCACAGAGACATTCTCAAATTCTTTGTACGATTTCCTTGAGGTGGATGATAAATTACCCACAGAGCAAAAAGGATGCAGATAAAAAAGCAGAGGGACGAGAGACCAATTAGTTATTGATTTAATGATGATGCTTGATAATGCTCAAGCTTAAAGCAAAATACACCCTTAAATCCTGTGAAAGTTTGCATCACGTCCTATATTCATGGATGACCTAAAATTGTTCAGGAAGAATGAGAGGGAAATGGACAATTTGGTCTCTATAGTCCTAAATATCCTAATGAAATCAAAATGGAATTCGATATTCGTAAATGTGGACTGTTGATCATGCATAGAGGATCAGTTGACAGAAGTAGAAGTAATGTATTGTCACTGCCAACAGGTAAAACAATCGAAGCCGTTGATCATTGGATTTGTGAGTTTTGGAATTTGACGGAATTAAACAAAGACTTATTGTAAGTTTCAAACAGAAATATTTTCGAACATTTGGTTAGTTTGCAAGGGTAAGCTTACTTGGAGGAACAAAATTAGGGCAGTGAATACCTCTGCAGTTTCGCTATTTGAGATATGGTGCAGAAATTCGGGATTAGCGAGTAATTGAGTTAGACGAAATGAACTGGAAAACGAGAAAAATACTGGCCCTTAATATAGAATTTCATGTAAAAAATGACAAAGATCTATTGTTTGTTTTCAGGTGTCAATCAAGAAGAGGGTTAATAGGATGCAAAGGATATACCAGGGGTGAAGTAACACCTCGGTTGCTATGTCGAACAGCAAACCGAACCACTGTTAAATGTTGTCAAAAGGAATGGGACAACCTAGCCTTAGTTCCTTGAAACCTGAAGACTATAAGAAGAGAGAAAAAGACCAGAATCTGAATTCCTGAAAAGACAAGAAAATGAATGCGCAATTTGTTAAAGAGTTAAGAGAGAAAGGATGTCGAAAATTTTTGGCGATGGCTAAAGTCGTTAGATTTGAAAGGGCCTATCGAGACATTAATACGTAGTGACCAAGAGCAAGCCATAAGAACGAATTGCGTCAACGATTTCATAGATAGGCCTGGAGCGTCATCTTTTTGTGTGACGAGAGAAATGAAACTTAGCAAGTGTACTGTATTGGCAAGAAAAGAATATTTAAAGTGCCACAATAACGTTTGCAAATATGTACACTGAAACATACACAGAAACTATGAAGAAGGTTTGATCTAGAAGCGGTCAGGAAATGGTATGAAGACGAACCCCAGGGAGTGATGGAGAACGACCCGTATAAGATAATTTGGAATTTTGTAATACAATGTGACCGAGAAGTGATTGGGAGAAAACCAGATATCATCGTAATAGATAAGAATAAAAGAGACAAAGGTTATAGATGTTGCAATACCTGGAGATGTGGGGATGCTAGAAAAAGAACGAGAGGAAGTTGACAAATACAGAGCACTAAGAGATGAGATTGCTCGGCTGTGGAAAATGAAGAAGGTTGAAATTATTCCTGTGATCGTGGGTGAGTTGGGTACTGTCTCGAAAAATTTGCCATGTTAAACAAATTGGAATAATGATGAATGTAGAACATGCCCAGAAAACAGCACTGTTAGATACAGCCCGAATCTTACGGTTGGTCCTAGGGCATTAAAGCATGAAATAGTTGCGATTCCTTAGATGGCAGGTAGTTATCTGGGATCACACCAATAATAACCGAAGCAAATGAGAACTAAAGCTTCGTGAAAAAACATATCAAACATAATAATCTTGAAGGATTGCTTTTCATCCAACGCGTGCGATGATTATTGCCGAATGCATTAATATTTTTTTACGTTTCTTTTTCGAATTATACCCACGAAACAGACATGCCCTTGCCGCTCACGAAAAGACCCTTGGAAAGTGTTTCTAATCGTAGGACTCCTTTAAATTGGAAATGTTAAAACTTATGTAGATTTCGATTTTCATTGCCAAAGAACAAAACTGACGAATACTGCCCGATGTTTATATCTTTCTAATATTGTGACCAATGTGTGTGGGGCTATGTGAATGTAAAGTTTGCTGTCGTTTTTATTTTCCAGGAAATTATATTGTGGCGAAAAGGTGACGTCCCGAAAAGGAGAAACTTCTTTGGTACGGAAGCATCGAGCAAAGAATATGCGATGAGTTAATTGGGTCATAGTCCATCTCATTTTCAGCTCAAGAAATTGCGTTCCTCGGGTAATGTTGATGTCTCAGACAGAATGACTGTATTGCGGCTCCGTAGCTATTTTTAAAGCTACCTGTGACTTTCGAAGAAAATGATAATGAACCCGAGTTTGTAAGTTTAAGGATGATTATACATAATGAAATTAGTGCAGTAACCTGGTACCAGTCAAATGCTCCTTTTAAGAGGAATTTACTTTCACTCCTTTAAGATTTGTACGGCAGGAAGCAGTTCATTGTGGACACTTGTAGCTGCTTCCAGCATATTTTCAGTATGTGTATTTACCATTTAGTCAGGAGTTGCACAAGAAGGTAGAAAGCTGATCAAAATATTAAATTTAAAAAATTAGGGATTTTTAAACTTTTCAAGTTAAAATGTGAGCAGTTGTTGCATTACGAAAGTAAATGGCCTATTTTGATTTCGTGTCCTTTTTTTAAATAAGCGATGCTGAAAAGCTATTGCATACATAGAAATTACACAGTAAATTAGATATAAACATTCTCGATTCATAATGTTATTTCATTGATGCTCAAAAAATCACTTCAAAATGTGGAAAACAGTACTCTGATATAAGACCAAATGTAAGAGTATGTGATATATGCTAGTTTCGTCCAAAGTGCGAATGGAGACCCAGATTGATAAAGGGTACTATGTCGGTATTTAAAACTGCTGGTTGTGGTTGTACCGTTAAAGTGTAATGTTTGACAGTTCATAGACAACACACTTGGTATTTCTCATAGGATTGAAAACTGGCACAGGCTAAAATTTTGTCCACAATCAATTAACCTCGATGCAGTACTCGAAAACACCTCAGCCTGTCGATGAAAGAGTTCCTTTTTCCATCGGAAGAAGTCGAGTGCCAGTTTCATTCAAATTATTATGTTGAAACTTGCAATGCGCTTTCTCCGTTTTTAGCCTGTGTGAGCTCATTTTTCAGATTTTCGCAGTGTTTGCACACTTAAGGTTAATCTACTTTTAATTTTTATTGTATTTCACTGTGTATTTTTTTTCGTTGACCCGTGTTTACAAAATGTGGTATATTGAGCAGGACTGCATCCCAAATCTGTGGCTGATGTAAACTTTGAATTGGGGAATACCCATACGTAATGTTGCGGAAAGTTTTGTCAGGAAAACCCGCTGATTACACCCACTGGATTTTAAGAACGAGAAACGCATTTGTCGGCGTTTTTCCTTTCTGGCTAATATTCCTGAAAATGTAATATTCTTATGGCATTAACAAAGAAAACGATGTTAATGCATAATATGTAAGAAATTTATTATTTTACGATGGAGCTAGGATCGAGGGTGGTGCAAGGTAATTCACGCAACTTGTGTGTGACGTACGAATTATCGAACAGATGTATTATCAAAGATTGAAACGAAAACATCACTGTTTCTCTGTCCTGTACTTAGTACACAATTAATTTGAAAGGAGACTTTTTTATTTTGAAATTTTAAAAGGACCGTCTGTGACGTTGAATGCGAAATTGCTTCAGTTAAACAATAGAGTGTCTTGTATAAATTCTAAAGCTGATATGTTCTAATTCGATTTTCTCGTTAAAGCTTGATAACATTTTATTCTGTATTGTTTCGGTATACGTTGACCCTTTCCAGATCTGTGACTTGAAAGGAAAGCTACAACGTGTTCCTCGTGTTAAGCAATGTCACTTATCTGCTTTTTTCCGTTGTGAAATTGATTTCATTTGGTACCGTTGCTTTACTTATGGTAAGATCAACTCACCAACAACCATATATACCGGACTTCCTATCTGAAATTCGACTTGGCCAGCCTTACCCCGTCTGAAACATATGCATATTTATGATATTAATAAGAACCATTTGTGATCGAGACAGATGTCGAGGATAAGTCGAGTAGGCTTACAACCTATTACTTTGATGTATGCTTGCATGTAAACACATTCTGTTCGAGAAATCAAAGTCGAACCCAAGTGCATGTATGTTCGCAAGTAGGCTAGGTGAGAAATTGTAGTACAAAAATTAGTATCATTATGAAAATCACCGGGATACATTTTTTGAAAAGCTTTTAGTGTTTTCTGTAACCACAGCTTATCGTACTTCGGATCTATACTTGATCAGGTTGTAGCTGACCTATATATTTTAGGATTCTGTTGAATAGAGCTGAAGCCATGGAAGTCAGCGATACAAGTTGGAAATGGTTCTTTTTGCATTTCATCGACTCACTGTGGTTGTAATGTTACTATAGAAGTATTGGAGTCCTGGTGTTGCAATTATGACTGAATGCTGTAAAATGTTAGTCTGATAATGAAATCTGTATGACCTTGCACACACATCTCTTGTAATAAAATAGGAGAATTTATACTGTATGGAACTTGCGGCCACACTATAATTTGACATTTATTCCTCTCGCTCAATTTGGTTTTGTTTTGCGGTGTTATTTTAATTGTATGTTTAAAAAAAGTTTCAGCCAGAGGAAAAGAATCCTGGGTTCACCAAAATCAGCAAAACGCAGTCTTTTTGTATCCCAATGTACAAATTTTTGCCAAGTGTATTTTCGCTGTCAAAAGTTGTATTTATTTTGAAAAGTACCCAAAAGTAATGTTTATACCTTGATAAGGAAGGAAGCAGATATCAACACTTCTTTTTGAGTTATTCAGATGGTATATTAAACTCAAGGAAACAGTTACCATCCTTTTGTTTTTGTTTAAGTTAAGAAAAATCATATATTTCAAAAAATTTTTAAATTTCCAAAATACTGTCATTTATACGAAATTACAACAGGAGCTAGAGGTGGTTGTTTTAACAAGTAATTCCTGATATTTTAACTTGCTTTGAATAAAACGTGGAGGCATTGGCGAAGAAGGGTATTTGTTGGTTTCCCATTCATACAGTTGACATATTGCAGTTAATACATAATCCCAGGGTATTTATATAAGGCAACTCGGCACATTACACTTCTCAATGTCAGATTAAGAGTATGCTTCTAAAATCTAGTCCCGTGTTTTGTTAATGTTAACTAATTGCATGATTATAAGTAATTTTAAGTGATCTCATTTGCTTGTGATCTTTCACAAAGGGACAATTTGAGTAAAACCATAATAGTGTCAATACACATATTTGCTGTTTCTGAACATATCGTTCGCGTTGGAATTAAAATCGTAGTATACTTAAGTGGCCAAGGTGGGATAATATATCATTTTAATTTCAGTGTTTTTGTATTTCGTATCATGTAAAATGAAGGATAAAGATATTTGTATCTTGCTGTGACATGTTTTTGGTTTTTGTTGTTGTTGTTGTTGTTGTTGTTTACTATCTACGTTTATTTTAATGCAAAATGCCAGCAAAATCGTATAATCGCAAGGCGTAAAAAAGTACGCACGCTTGGTATATTAAGGCAAGGGTGTTACTTTTCCAGGAAGCACACACAAGTAACTCATGGGTAATAATTACGTTGAGAAGGAACCTAGCGATAGGTTTGAACTTGAGCAGAAATTAGTTTGAACGTAAGGGCAAACTGACTACTTGTGCGGCTATCTGTTAGACCAATTTTCTTTATAGCCGGACCACTGTCAAAGGCAGTTAGAGCGGCACCCAAATTATAAGCTTCATCATCAAAACTTAAAACTAAAAAGGGGTTTTCACCAAAAGATCTGAATCACTCGAGTGCAATTGCAGGAGGAAAACTAAATGCCCTAACAATGGTGAGTGTAAATATCATCCTTGATATACAAATGCAAGGTAACGACACCCAATTTTACAAAGAAGGTTTGCATTGGGTTAACGGAGAAGGAGCTCATAGTAAGATACTACGCACACGCTGTCTCTTAATGAAAATTAAAAAACTAGCACAACATTGTCATAATTCGTTTGGGACCTTAAAGAGAACTACGCCATTCTGTTCATTAAATGGTCAGTCAGAAAACAAGTAAAAGGCTACGGAAACAGTTCACGCAGTCATATATGCATTTGACGTATGTATTCACAAAAGGAAACCAAAGGCTCAGTTCATTTACAGAAAAAC
>RDPX01000707.1:48202-55702 GCA_003991215.1 Morbakka virulenta | reverse complement strand
AGCCTTCAGACAGCATGATTTGGAATCTGTTTATGAGAAATTGGTATTTTGTCGTAAACAGTGGTTTAAAGCCGAGATTAACTAAACTGTTACAAGATGATCCATGGTTGTTTTCCACTTGGTGCTTCGGTCATCGGCCTGAATTCTCTTTGAAGCAGGCGTTAAATGAATTTTTAGAGCCAGTGGACATAATCTGTCATACATATATTACTTGTATTCACACTTGAAAAACCATCGAGATCTGAAAAGTTTGCGAGAACTTTACAAAGAACCAAAAAGGGGATTATGAACTGTATGTTGTAAAAGCAGCGAAAGCTTTGAAACAGTGGATTTTCTTATTACATAATTTGGTTTGTTTGGTCGTCATTTGAATGAAGTCATAGCAACGAATTCCAAATCTGCATATCGCGCAACGCTTCGTAGAATCCTAGTGGATACAAAGTTGATATGGCGATCTGCATTCTTCACGGGTGTGTTCGCTGACGCAAAAGGCTAACATGGGATTTCTCGAGAGAAGAGGGTAAATGTCATCAAGATGTTTGGTGCAGTCGAATCGACTGTGTCGAATTATGAGCGTCCGAGATATCGTATGAAGGCCAAAAAAATTGAGTCCTCATTTAAAAGAGGAAAGGAATCTGAAAGATAATGTAGACTACATAATCAACAGCATTATTGATTGCTTATAGGAACGTTATGGTAACTTGTTTGATGATGATCACGTGGCATCTTATGCTAAAATGAAGTCTGATGATGACGATTTTATCTTCAATGTCACGTGAATTCTAAATTGTAGTTTTTGTTGCACGAGCTATGAAAGCTGCGAAGAAGTACATTTCTTCAGTTGCAATCCCTGTAGACAGTTTTTGAACGTTACAATTCCATGAAAGCTTCCTTGTCCAACATAAAAGACCAGAAACGTTTTCTGATACTTGATCGCACGATTTAAATATTTCAAAATATTTTTATTATTTTGTTGTTAATTCCAAAAATTGTTTTATGCATTCTGGTGAAAATTTTATTTATTTTCATACTAAATTTGTCTGATCGAAAACAGCAATTCTGAGTCACGTAAAGGTGCAGTGGTGAAACGTTCGAGTGCCTAAACCCTGCTGTTGAAAAATTCCTCTCCTTTGAGTTCTAAAAATTCCTACAAAATCACCTGTTACCCCAACTTTGCTTATTTTGACCCCTGCTTTAGGGAGTTTGCAGCCAATTACCCTATACCTGGTTTTATGTCAGCTGCATTGGTAACAGTTGAAACAGGCCATGAAATTTGATTAGCCACTTAATTTTGAAACATCTAATCCTCTTCCTCCCACATATCCATCTCTAACTTTCTATAACTTTTATCAAGTTTATATTAAAAAAAAGATTCAGAGACTTGTTTTGGTTATACCATTTGACAGTATCCTTTACTCCTCATCATATGGGTTTTAAAAAAAGGAAGGCATACAGTCGATTTTTAGATACTAAATATTAACTAACCAGGTATATAAGATTTTCTTATAAATTTTTTTTTGTGAAATCAATGTTGTATTGTAATTCAGAAACTGAGGGAAAAAACCTCAACATGAACATAAATCATATCATCAGCAGGATGATTCAGTTGTAGAGCACGAGATACTTGAGCTGATCCTACGACCTTCAGCGTAAGTGTCCCGTGCTCTACCACTGAGTCATCCTGCTGGTCGGAAAGCCAATTTTGTCACATCCAAATTTCAAATCTTTGCTTTATACGTAATATTGAACAACTAATCATTCATTGAACACTATGAATTGAAATACACGTATTGGTACAACACATCTTGAAAATTCTGAATTTTTTGGACTCAGACGAAGCCATAGATGTAGAAAAAGCTCAGAAATAGCTTACGACTCATGACATGATAAAGCTCTTACATCTATGGTACAACACATGTTCTTGACACATTTGAGATTGATAAGTTCAAAAAACGATCTCCTCTGCTATTTCAGTGTAAAATGAACATCCACTTCCTGGTACAACATGGAAGACAGTGTCTTGCTTGGTATGGTCTTCTACTAATTCCCTGTAGTAAATGCTGTGGCTTTTAAGAGACCTGCTAACTTGCTTTATTCGCCATCAGGACAGTAAATGAAGGTCAGCAGAGGTCAAAACTGTGGAAAAACACAGCCAATAATCGAAACCATGTGGTTTGTGTGTTAAATTGATATAGCTTGTTTGACACCAATATCAAAGTTTCCTTTCAAGTACGATGCCTTTACTTGTTCTACGGGTACTATACCAGTATTTAGTCTACAGACAGATCATAATTTTCATATTTGGAAACAAAAGGAGGAAAAAAGTGTGGCTTATACACAAATATTTATGTTATATTTTTTGTCATAAGTAGTAGAACCTTGTTATTTTAACATTAGGAGAGGTATTCTGGCTAGTGCAAGAAAAAATGTATTAGGGAACTCTTAAAAGTCTGGAAAATACAATCAGTTTCCAATACGGTACACTCAATTAAAATATATGGTTGAAAAAAATGATTAAATTAGTAATGAGTGCTGATGGCTCAGTTAATACAGCATGTAGTCATGATACCCGAAGGGCACTTGTTGGAACAAAGTCAACTTCACTCAGATTTTTCAATTTACTACCTTTCCAAATCCACGAGATCAAATTTTTACTTCCAAATATACTTACTTTCTTAATCCTCTCCAATTTGTCTGGTTCTTGAAGCAACAGAAAACACCTTTCCTTTGGTTCGGATTGCTGCAGTTCTTTGGGCCGATTGTACGTCCCTTACCCTTCTGGTCCTTCTCGACTGTTATCTGCTACTTTTCTTTGGGGCTGATCTTATGTATTTCTATTCTGCTGCACTCTGAGCTATTTCTGGAAGGTTCTTTGTATACTTTTACCCATCTATTCTTGTTGTCTTTATTTTTCCATCCCCAATTGAGAGTCAGATTTGCCACGAGTAGGACGTGGTTACTACCAACATCATCACGTCGCATCACCTGTGTATCCTGTAAGCGCCTACAATTGTTGTTGACGATGACATGGTCGTTCTGTTTCCGGATCTTTCCGTCAGTTTAACTTTGCCTTGGTTTGAGGATATTGTAAGATTGTTCCACCGATAATCAGTGCATTCTTCTTACAAAGGTCAATGAGACGGGTCATGTTGTCAATGAAGTCACCATATCGTCTCCATATCGTCGCACAACTCTTTCTGTCTGTCGGTGTTATTTCTACCAATACTACCATTGAGATCTTCCAGCAGAAGAAAAAAATGTCTTGGAATATCCTCCACTACTGCCTGTATTGCGCTGTAGAACTAGTCTTTGTCTCGCTCTTTAGTCACATCGGCGCAAGCGTAGGCCATTAGGATTGACAGTACAGTATATATGCAGTTCATTTGTTGATTGGGTTACGCTGAAGCAAACTGTTGGTGAGTTTCTTACTAATACGTATGACTACTTGTTCTTCGTGAAGATCATCCATTCTGAATAATCAGGTGATCAATTCTACGGTACTGTGGTTCTGGTTGCCTGTCTTCATTCATTTTGACCCTGTGATTTTGAGTAACCTCAGATGGTATCTGCTCATTTCATTCACTGTCTGGGTCAGGTTTTAATCTTGATACAATGTTTTAAATTCAAGCTTGCAACTCGTACATGACATTTTCAAGCCAGGAGATCATCTGTCGGACTGAGAACGTTTCCTCGGTGTTGGTATCCATTCTTCGTAGGTCCCACTTGCCTGGTTTGTGTCTCCTTCGCTGCCATGTAAAGATTCTTTTCATGCTGTTATTTATGTAGCATATAGATTTCATGGAGTTGCCATCCCTGCGTCAAACCCTCCTACTTTTTTAGCCAGGGGTTGGGACCGGCTATGGCGGAGCTTTTCCAAATTTAAGTAAGTACAATTTTTTTTTTAATAATGAAATATTTTCAATAAGTAAATGTCATTCCCACTTTACGAAGGTTAGAAACGTTAGAAATGTTCAACTGGATCTGTAAAATGTTCTTGGTTAGCATATTAGGCTCATTTCTCCCGAGACGCTTTATATATATATATATTACAAGATTACACACACATACACAATATATATCTATATATATATATATGTATATATATATATATATTGTGTGTGTAATCTTGTGTATTCGTATCAAAAAGTGCTCAATGCATAAAGCACAGCATCAGGTAAAACGCGAAAAATAAGAACTATGATTGCAACTGATAGTTTCACGATATTTCAATCATCAGACTATATATATATATAGTCTCAAATTGGATTTTGTATTTATTTGCTTTTAAAAATTATTTACAGGATAAACATTTCAGTGTTAATTACACTGCCATTAATCTGTGTTTTGTATCTGTTCCATGGTCTANATTACAAGATTACACACACATACACAATATATATCTATATATATATATATATAGATATATATATATATATATATATATATATATCTATATATATCTATATATATATATGTATATATATATTGTGTGTGTAATCTTGTGTATTCGTATCAAAAAGTGCTCAATGCATAAAGCACAGCATCAGGTAAAACGCGAAAAATAAGAACTATGATTGCAACTGATAGTTTCACGATATTTCAATCATCAGACTATATATATATATAGTCTCAAATTGGATTTTGTATTTATTTGCTTTTAAAAATTATTTACAGGATAAACATTTCAGTGTTAATTACACTGCCATTAATCTGTGTTTTGTATCTGTTCCATGGTCTATCTGCAGTCACCTCCGTGGTTCTGGCATTTATAGAAGCGTAATGACTGATCATCACTTTAATGAATGAGAAGCCGGTGGATCAAAAAAGAAATGGAAGGTCAAAAAGGTATGAAAAGATATCATACTAAAAAACAACATATTGAAAATTTGAAAATCTTTATCTAAACAGTGAGAACCAGTAAAAAAAGTGCCAGAAAGTGAAAAGAACCAGTGATACTCGCTATATCAAGAAATGTCACTCTGAAAGAATTTGAAAAGAACCAGTGATACTCGCTATATCAAGAAACGTCACTCTAAAAGAGTGATAATGGTCACTAGGTTGCTTAATACATAGATGATACCAGGTCTTTGATATGTACTTCATTTTTATCAATTATCTTTGATATTCCTCCCTTTTAATGTAATGGCAATTCCCTTGTTGGTGTTTTCTTGTTTTCCAGGCTCTATCTAAGCAATAGGGATTGACAAATCCTTTCTTTATATTTGCACCAACAATATTTAGTTTTCCAGAAAAAAAAAGATATATTTGTCGTGGCAGACAGTGATTATTTTCAGCCTATTGTAATTGAATGTACGAACCTTGAATTCTGATTCTAAAGAAAAGTAGTCAGATTAAACCAAATTACAGCGAAAATAACTGTCATCATAAATGAGATTATAGTACTCTGCAACGAGGCAATATAAACAAAGTTAGTTTTTAATTACAGAATCCAGATCATATTTCATGCAGACAAATGTTTTAAGACTTGACCTCAAACAAAATTGTACATTTGTTTGAGAAAAACTGTTCTGGTGATAAAAACAAGGTTTTGCTAATTGGTTGGTAGCTAGAAATATGTTTAAAATCTATGAACTCATTTATAGAGGGTGGAGTAACTTGAAGCTAAATGCAAAAGCCCTTTTACCTAGACTCCTTGTACATTTGACTGTAAACTTCAAATCATGCATTTTACTGTCGCTATGTGCAACGAGTACTGACTGATTTCATGAACTCCCTATACTACTCCAATACTCTACCTACATTTTCATCACTTTTTCAATACTGACATAGAGTAAACGTCTAGCCCTAATTATATTATATTTATTCCAGAAAGCTTGATATCACTTTTAAAAAGTCCTTTAACGTCAGTATCTGCACCAGTCAATAAAGGTGGCTCATGTGACTAGTGTCCAGTGATTTAAAATGATTATTTACATAATTTCTGGATATTAGAAGTGTATTTTGTGGATTCCATCTGTTCATAATAAGATTGGTTTGAGTTTGAGGGTGAATGTTATCTGAGTTTTACCAGTGACACAATAAATGACCTGAACCACAGGTTGCATTGAAAATCATCCAGGCTGACAGACTTACAATGGGAGAAAAAATTTCAGACACACTTGGTTAAATGTCTGAATCATGGTTGGCGGACTCTCTCAAGCTAAAAGGAATTCATTGTGTAAACTGCTTTCTGTTCACACAGGCTGTTGATCACAGTTTTAAGATGGAACTAACTACGTCGCCTGTGAAACGTAAAATAATTTAAATAAAAGCTCATGATGTTTCTGATTAAATAAATATTGAATACCAACATATATTTTATTGGGAATAAAGGATATTTTTGTGGCACTTTATGTCTGTTCACAATTTGTTGTAACTGAATGTTTTAACCTTGAATTCTGATGCCTTAGGAAAATAGTCGGCTTATAAAAAATTGAAGTCCAGACCTGTCAAGTCTCCCGCATTTTGCGGGAGACTCCCGCATTTTGAAGGGAAAAGTTGTCTCCCTCCCGCATGTAATATATTTAGCAAAATCTCCCGCATTTCTTATCTGTGTGCATTTAAGAATTTCTAAAAGTCAAATTCCGTCACTTTTGGCATTTTATAGGGTTTTCTAATCCGTTTGTTTGTTCCTAGCGTTTCACATTCGTCCGCCGCGTAACTCGGACGCCGTACAATGAGCTCTGATTGTATTTCGTGCGGATGTAGCACAATAACTATTCCTCGTTTTTCGCTTGATCAAACAAGATGGCTGACTCACCGGAACGATCTGGACCATCGAATTCGAAGAGATTTAAAGGATCATTCAATTATAAAACGAAATATAATGCTTCCTGGTTTTCTCAGGATAATTTAAAAAAGTATAAAAATGTAATTTCTAACTCCAAGTTAGGAGATTTATATTTTTTCTGTAAAATCTGCTCCAAAGATGTTTCATGTGGCCATGGTGGCACAAGCGATCTTGTACGACATTGCAATTCTCTTACTCACCAAAAAAGAGAGAAAGAAAGACGTTCACAGCCCTCGATAAATACTTTTGGTTATAAAAAGGACTCGGCAACTGATATTCTTACTCGAAAAGCTGAAGTCAAGTTTACAGGTTTTTTGGCAGAACATAATCTACCTATTGCTGCAGCTAATCACCTTAGTTCATTGATTAAAGAATGTTTTCCGGATTCAAAGATTGCACAGTCTTATTCCTGTGCTAAAACAAAAACGTTTTGTATTTTGAATGGAGCTATTTATCCAGACTTACAACAAGAATTGATAAATGAAATGAAAGCATCTGTATTTAGTCTTTCAACTGATGGGAGCAACGACCAAAATATGGAAAAAATGAACCCAGTTACTGTGCGGATTTATGATGTTAACCAACATAAAGTAGTCACAAAGTTCTTAGATATGTGTCTTAGCAAGTCCTCGACCGCAGCTGCTATTTTTAGCTCTATAGATCTGGCTATGGATAGATATGGCATTCCTTGGAGCAATTGCATTGCTATG
>RDPX01000706.1:98854-113307 GCA_003991215.1 Morbakka virulenta | reverse complement strand
AGAGAGATAGATAGAGAGATAGATAGAGAGAGAGAGAGATGGAGAGAGAGATAGATAGATGGATAGAGAGAGAGAGAGAGAGAGAGAGAGAGAGAGAGAGAGAGAGAGAGAGAGAGATGGTTGGCTTGGTAGGATATCTGATGTATTGATAAATAGATAGAAATCTTGTCAGATACACGTTTTCTCATTCAGTTACACTGTTGTAGTTATTGACTATATGATTAATTGTGCGTTATTTGATACTTCCATTATATGTTTCTATGTGTGACGAATCGAATGAACTAATACGTCCTCACGAAAAAAATAAGCCCGTTGTATTGAAACTCTTTGTTGACGAATTGACCAAACTCAAAATGAATTCCACCGGTGTTTCTATTTTCAGTTGTAAACATGTTATTTTAGCCGCACAATGTCAACAACCCACGGAATTATAATTTTTAAGTATCAAATTGCGCTGGATTTCTATTTTTTATTTCCAGCGAGGTAGTGAACGAAAAACGAGCTTTTTAAGCAACGGTTGAAGATTTGTGTTGTAAACGTGTACGTGACGAAAGATGAAAGACAACAAAATGAAGAGAAGTGCTGATATCGCAAATTAATTTCATATGAAAAAACCAAGCCACTAGGTTGCTAGTATTTCTTTTTCTCCCTTCTACTTTTAAGGGTTTAATTGTTAAGTTTTAAACCGTTTGAGCCATTTTGATTTCAAAACCTTTCATCCGTCTTAATTGTCAAAATTCTTTCTCTATCTTCTGGAGAGCGTCATGGAAGTAGTGAAAGGCCGTTGAAGATACTGATGCTGCTAAAATTGCTGTCAATGCTTCTACTTTCAGTAGACACGAAGAATCATCGATTTATTAAAATCGTTTGATTCGGCATTCCATCCTCCTAAAAGTTTTACTCTTTCGAAACAGCAGAAGGAACAGCAATTTAAATCATGCCAAGCTAAATGCTTTATTGATTTTCCATGGTTACTTTATGACCAACAAAAAGATCGTGTTTTTGTTTCCATTTCATGAAGCAAAAGATTTTCATAGACTTTGGTCTGTGATAAAGAAACACTTTAAATTTATATTACAAAGGGGTTTTCTGGCTGGAAAAAAATCTTTAAAAGCGTTTAAGAAACACGAATCATCTGAGTTCAGAAACGTTAGCATGACTTACAAATGTGCTGCACCTCGATGTGGAGATATCGCGGAAATGACAAACAATCGTATGAAGGCTAAAATTACAACAAACTCAAAGTGTTTAACTGTTCTTTTGTAAATTTCTCAGTAGTTTGGAAGGTAAAGTATACCGATCCAAGGGAAAACTGCGCAAGAGTCAAATTTTTTTCAACTTCTTTTTCTCAGGTCTAAGGACGTTGAAGGTTTTGAAGATTGATAGGAAAGAAAAACCTGCAAGTGTAGAAGCCACGATGTACAAAATGAGATATTAAATTTGTTATTGATCATTTGTTAAATTTGTTATAATACATTGATAAATGCGCATAAGTTTGTACAGGACATAAGAGGTGGTCAATGTAACTTCTTTTCGATTATCGCTGATGAGTGTACAGATAATGCAAATACGGAGCAACTTTCAACTTGCCCAACATGGATTAATGAGCAACTAAATTCACAGGAAGATTTGCCCTATTATTAAGTAGCCAGTGTTGCTTTTGAAACAATTGAAAGTGTTTTAAAAGATACTTTGAATATTCTGAATAGATTACAGCTCTCATTGAATGAATGCCGTAGACAGTGGTATGACAGAGCAAGATACATGCTTGGTGAAAAATCTGGTGTTACCACTAGAATATGGTATATACAACTGAACACATTTCCTATATTTTGCCATTGTCATTCTTTGATCCTGAGCGTGCAAGGCACCACAAAGAGTTCAAATTATTTACAACCTTAATTGACGTCTCACGAGAAATTATTCAACTGATCCAATACTCTTCGAAGTGCGACAATCTTCTTGGTGTTGGGAAAGAAAATGTAGAACAGGAAAAAGAAGCTGAAAACAGGTACAATTTAGGTTATGACCAAATGTAGGGCAACACGCTGAATCGTAAGAGATACATGCTTCACACTCATTACCAAAACGCATCGATTTTAAATGCAAATATTGAATGAGCGCCTTCAGCAAAGAGAAAGGAGTGGTGATGAAAAGGTAAAAATATCAGGATGTCTAGCCAAAATAAAGACCTTTGAATACTTTTTGGGACAATTGTGACAGAACGCTTATTTCCCCATACACACAACGTATCTACGCTACAAAGCAAAGTGATGTCAGTAGTGCCCAGGCAACATATTGCTCGGTAAACTGTCGAAAATTTAAGGCGAATTTTTTCAGACGACAGTGTCAATTCGTCCTCTGAAAATGCGCTGCAAAAGGAAAATAACATTAATTAAGTACATATGACGAGGTGGATGTACACATGCTGCCAGTTCAACTCCCTCTATTTCCTACAATGATGGGCAGTTAACAACTGGGATGGGATTTTTTGATATCCTTTCGCAAGTACAGAAGCTAAACGAGCATCAACGATCGACGATTCTTCACGTCATCATCATCAATCTGTTAAGTGTCAATCCATGTAGCAGCGGCTCTGCAGAGACAAGATTTTCAGCAGCTTTCCGTAACAAAACCTGGCTTCATGCTACGAAATTATAAATGCTGTTTACTATCATAACTATTTTTAACCTACACAGGTCCCACACTGATAATACTAATCTTGTTGATATTGCAAATGATTATATTGGAAATAATGATATAAGATTCTGTCATTGTGGTACATTTAAAGAAAGTGATTCGAAAATTAATTAGAAGCCATACTTGTCTTCTTCGTCCAGAATGTTCTGAAATTTTTATATTTAAGTGTATTTCTACCATTATATCAGTTCAGTAATATTTAGTCATTCAAATGTGAATTTTCAGTCATTTCATATTGATCATTTAATTTAACGGAAACAAAAACAGTAAAAAAGCATTACTTGCTTGAAATAGCCTATTAACTTGGACTTTTTTACTTGAGCAATGCCGGGTACTTCTGCTCTTAGCGAAATAAAGAAAGAAGGCTACTACGTATAGAGAGAACAATGAATGACTACTAAACCTAATGAGACGACAATAAAATCAAAACATTTTACTTTATTTTATTTATTAGGGGAGACGGAATCGAAACGAGTCACCAAAACAGTGTAAAAAATGCAAGATTATTAATTGAAGAAAATCTTCTTTACATGAATATCGTTATGTCCAAGTATAAATGTTTACTTTTTGGTGACTAATTTGAAATAACTATTTGAAAATAAATTCATAATCAACTCTATTAGTTACATAATATATACATGTATCCTAAACAGAATTCAGAAGAGAGAGGAGAGGAAGAGACACTGTAATTTTTCAAAAATGTTATTTTTGTGTTACAGACCGAAAACAGTTGAAGCCTGGAGCAGTTCCAACAATCTTTTCATTTGCAAAGGAGCCAAAGGTCAGGAAAAGAAGTGGGTGTGAGTTTGGGAAAGTCCAAGTACAATCAGTATACATAATTCAACCGTTTTGTCATGAAATAACAAATGGGATCATTAAAGAAATACTACTCCCTTTTATTAGGCTACCCTTTCCCTCTTTATATGTTACAAACATGTAAGGGAAAAAAGAGTTGTTTATGTCTTGAAATTATGATCCATTCATATATTTATTTATAAGTAAATTCTGATTCTAATTTATAACTCTTTAAAAACTATTAGGTACCTTAACTTTGTTGCTATATACTAACAAATTAAAGAATTGCTGATACAAAATTAATGCGTATATCTTAACCATTTTTTAAATTTTTATTTTCTAGTGAAACTACCCTTGTATCTACTTATTCCTGCAGTGAACAGGAACTCCCTAAAAAACAGCAGAGTTTCATGAATCGAATAATCTACTTTCCTCAGAACAGTATGGTTTTCGTAAAAAACGCAGTACAGAGATNTGTAAGGGAAAAAAGAGTTGTTTATGTCTTGAAATTATGATCCATTCATATATTTATTTATAAGTAAATTCTGATTCTAATTTATAACTCTTTAAAAACTATTAGGTACCTTAACTTTGTTGCTATATACTAACAAATTAAAGAATTGCTGATACAAAATTA
The DNA here is from genome assembly GCA_003991215.1 of Morbakka virulenta. Classification (NCBI taxonomy): domain Eukaryota; kingdom Metazoa; phylum Cnidaria; class Cubozoa; order Carybdeida; family Carukiidae; genus Morbakka; species Morbakka virulenta. Next base: position 109,175 of record RDPX01000706.1, on the reverse strand, counting down.
ATGCGTATATCTTAACCATTTTTTAAATTTTTATTTTCTAGTGAAGCTACCCTTGTATCTACTTATTCCTGCAGTGAACAGGAACTCCCTAAAAAACAGCAGAGTTTCATGAATCGAATAATCTACTTTCCTCAGAACAGTATGGTTTTCGTAAAAAACGCAGTACAGAGATCGCAACAGTGCTGTTCCTTGATGAGATGCACAGGGCCATGGACTATGGAAACCTTAGAAGTGCTTTGTTTGTGGATTAGACACCATGAGCCATTCTACCATCCTGATTAAGCTTCCAGAATTTGGAATTTCAGGAGATGAACAAGTGTGCCTTACTGACTACCACTTCAACAGGAAGATGAATACGTCTACTGAAAAGAAGACCTTTTATAACAGACATAGTCACCCGGAGAATCTACCAATCGATTATTGTTCCGATAATTACATATTGTTCGTTGACCAACTTCTGCCATCAGGCATCTCGAAACAATTCAATAATAGTACTTGAATCTCATATTCGCAAGCTGACAAATGAAGAAGTATCATCCATCAACAACATTTTTAAAAGGAAAATTTGTCTTACAGTATTCAAATGCATTAAAGGACTTTTTCCAAACTTCGAAGATAATTTTGAACTCGTAAATCACGACAAAGGTACAAGAAACAATAATAAACTTTTGAGAGTGCCTAAAGTGAAACTAGAAAGTACTAAAGAGTCTTTTTATTACAATGGGATAGTATTTTATAATTACTCACCATCAGGTATCAGAACAGAATCTAACTATGATTCTTTCTGTAAAACGTTGCACCTATTTCTGAATTCGTAAATGTGTCTAAGAACCCAAGTGTCTTGTTATGCAAATGTCACACCTATTCAGATGTTTACAATTTTGCTAGACAAATTTTGACAAATTTTCATTCTCTCAACTTTTAACCATTGATTTCAAAACTTGTATTTATCTGTAAATAAATTGCCTTTCTTCATTATTTTAATTGTACTATATTTATTTATTTAATTTTATACACAGGACTTATATAAAAACCGTTATGAAAACTGATATAATGTATCTGTTGAAATATTATCAAATAGCAAATAGAGAAATGAAGATTTCTTCCTTAAATTGTTGAGAGAGAGAGAGAGAGAGGGAGAGAGAGAGAGAAAGAGAAAGATAGCCTTTGAGTGTGTGTGTGTTTATGTATGTGTAACTTTACAAATTGTTAACCACAATAATTTTTCATTACTATGCAGGAAAAACATTAATCCCTTTAAAGTTTGGTCACTTTCTCAAACCACAGAACTAAGGAAGTTGTCAAGTTTTCTTTGTATAGCATGATCTAAATTATGTGACTTTGGACTTGACATTGTCCATTAGAATATTACTTAGAGTCTTTTATTCTTTCTAATTTAACTTTCTTTTATACAACTACTTTAAGCCCTATAATTGCTACAATTTTTAACAGTTTAGGGCTTTTGAGATGTCTAAGAGTCTTCTTTGAAAAGGTTGGTTGAAAATTAAATAATGTGGTATGTTGGGTTTTAAGGGTGATATGGGATGTCTATAATGTTAATGGCTTAGATTTTAGTTCCTTCCCATCCTCTACTACAGATCTTTACTGGTCTGGTGGTTGCACTAAAATTTTGAGAAACTTTTAGAAAAAGCTATTTTATTTTTCCTAAGAAGACAATTACAAAAATAACTCAACAAATTGATTTTTTTTGTTTACAAATCAGAGTTGCAAGGCAAAAAGCCTGTGAGCCTATGGAATTATTAAAACATCTAGAAAAAAAGTTTCGAGCTAAAGTTGACCATAGACGTTAAAACGTTCATCTCATGTGATGGAGACAAGCACTTTAAAATGAAAGAGTTGCACAATTAGTCTGTCCGTGTAAGTAAAATATATTCATGGAAAGATTTCTTACGACGAGGACCAACAACTGTATCAAGATAAAGACGTTAAAAAAGAAACATGTCACATCAAATACAATAAGAGAGCTGCTTCCAGTAATTACACAATCTATTAAAAAAAATAAATAATTATCATGGAATCACAGAACCCTTTATTAAAATATTATTAATCAAGTTATTATTATTATGTTGTAAAAATTACTTTGAATTGCATTTTAAGATCAAACACCATGTCACAACCAGAAAAATAGGGTGAAAGAAAGTTTTTGGTTGTCTAACGTAAAATAAGGTACAAAAAATATATAAATAAATCTATAAAAAGGTAATCAGAAAAGTATAAAAAACTCGAGAAGAACCAAAAAAAGCCCACAAACTATGTCTAAAATATGAAAACAGGTATAAAAGGGTGTATAAAAGAAGTATAAATTAGATATAAAAACATTTATAAGAAAACGAATACTATTTCCATTATGGCTCACAGACAGCAAAAACGACATTTTATTACATTTTGATTATTAAAAATATTCAAGTTGAAGATAATTCAGATAGTAAGTGCCCTTCTTAATACGTGAGGAGTGCTATTTAAGCCTATTTTTTTTTATTTCTGACAGTGGAGGGCCTCCTGGTGTTTTCTCGAGATATTGGCTAGTACCTTTCTTTATCAGGCCCAAGGCACCAACTACAACCGGGATAGTCTTAGTATTCAGATGGCACATCTTTGCATTTCTATCTAAGTCCTTATATTTGCGAGTTTTCCAAACACTTTTGCAGAGACATTTCTATCAAATGGCACAATCATGTCAATGAGAAGGCAGGTGTTATTTATCCTGTCCTTGATGACAACATCAGGACGGTTAGCCTATATTTTGTGATCAGTGTGGATTGGAAAATCCCATGAGATAGTGAAATCTTGTCCCTCAGTGACTGGTTCTAGGTGCCACTTACTGTTAGTCTCTACAGAGGAGTGTTTGCAGATCTTCCAGTGAAGGTATTTTCCAACCCTGTCGTGATGACTTTTGTACTCTTCTGGTGTTAATATCGACCAATCAGAGACAAGGTGATCAATGGTCTCAGTTTTCTCCTCCCAAATCCTACATTTTTTTGTCTCCTCCGTTGTGCAGAACGTGTGCCTGATAATTTCGGATGAACAAGCTCTGATCCTGGCCAGCAAGGATAAAGCTTTCAGTTTTCCATTTCAGTCCCGAGCTTCTGAGCCACTGATGGGTTGCGAGTTCATCAACATCAGCATGTTTAGCTCAAGCTACAAACTGGCCGTGGAAAGGCTTTTCTTGCCACCGGCATTCAAGCTGTTTTAAACCAACATTTTCAGCCAATTTCTTCATTTTTTGAGCAATTTTATCATCGTTATCTGTAACCTCATCAGCAGATGCATGTTCGTCAACTAACACCTCATTAACAGCTTCGCGCGTGTCACTGCGTACCTTCTCTTTGACTAGCTCAATTTCAACGTCGGTTAATTTCTTTTCGCGGGTGATGTATCTCCTTTCATTAGCTAGTTTATTTGCGTCAAGATTATCAGATTAATCACTTTCACTGTGGCGTGCACACCATTTAATATATGTATCTTCAGTATTATTATTTACAGGTTTTTTTGAGAGCATAATGAAACCAATATGAAGCTTCCGTATACTCTTCCTTAGTCCATTTTTTTCGTTTCTCTTTTTGATTTTTCTTAGGTGGTGATCCTGCAGAGCCCGAGTCGGTAGCTGCCCGGTCCTGGTGACCATTGGGGTAGGTTTGTGAGAAGAGTTTGACCGAGTAGTATATTTTTCGACCTCAGACTGGTCTCTCCCTGAAGGACGCGTGGGACTGTATGATTTGCTTCTTCTTTTTGTTTGATTATTACTCATAACCTGAGGTATTATGTCGTTCATGTATGCTTTTGTAGTTTTATAATTTATCGATTTTCTTTAGAAGAGAAAGTGCTCTTCTGAGAATGTGTTCAGTTGAGTTTAAAATTACTTCCTAGATTTTTGACAATTGAATATTTCTCGGGATGAAATTGACGTATTTTCGCGTTCCTTTCTTCAGCATACCTAGGGCTCCTACAATAACAGGTATTATCTTGGGTTTCATGTTCCACATCCGACTACCTCTTTTTCTAAGTTTTCCAAACTCTTTGGCAGTAATGTTGTTGTCAGATCGGACACTCATATCAATCATCTGGCACTGCTTGTTCTTATATCCTGTATGGGAATGTCCTATCTGTTAGCCTGAATCGTTCGGATACTGACCTACATGGTTGTGCCTATCAGTATACTCGTTTGGCGCTAGGATTTAACAACTTTACAACAAATGGTCAATCGTCTCGACACATTTACCACAAAATCTACATTTCGGATCGGCACTATTGCACATAACATTTGCTTCGTAGTTTATTTATTATTATTTATTATTATAATTATTATTATTTTTATTATTATTATTATTATTATTATCATTATAAATCTCTGTTGTTTTCACCAAATGATAATATCCGAACATTATGACAAAACAAAAGCAATAGTACCAATATACAACACGATATTTATAAAAATACAAAAGAAGTTTTGAAAGCTGTGCAGACAGAACACAAGGAGCGTTTACAAAGTCATCTTACTACTGAAGGCACCATTCTCTCATTTCTGTTTGATGACGCAACTTCAAAGCATAACAAGTTTTGGTCTGAAGTTCAAAGTAAGCTTCCCAAAAATATCTTAAGCTTTACCATTCGTTATTTGAATAACACCCTTGTAACTCGTAAAAATCTATCTAAATAGAAACTTAGTCTATCTTCTTCTTGCTCTTCCTGCTTTGAACCAGAAACCCTTCTTTATGTTGTCGCCGGCTGCAAAACGTACCTTCAGGAAGGCCAATATACAACTCAGCATTACAGTTTTCGGCAGAAGCTCTAAAATCCCTTGAAGGCTGTACATAATATGCTGATATCTGTGGATTGTTATCGCCATGCGTTATAATTGAAGATGTCTTGGGGTCTGATTTGCTCTTAATCACTCCACAGCAACAGTTATACATTCTTGAATTGACTGTGGGGTATGAAACAAACCTGGATAAAAATGCTTCTCGCAAATACGAAAACTATAGTTCTTTGATTGGTGATTCACATTCCAGCTTTCCGAAAGTTAGTTTCGTAAATCTCTCCATAGGCTCATTAGGTATTCAGTAAATCTTGTATTACTTTCAGAGAAATGTCCAACGCTTTGAACATCGACAACAAACACGAGCGCTTTCTTTCAACCAAACTTTCCAATATAAACATTTGCACTAGATACTACATATTCTGTCGTAGAAATCAACCATGGACCAACCCTGAACTATTGTGTCGTTTTATTAATTTTGTTAGTAAAATATTTAATTTTGATTTTGTTAAATAGGCAAGCCAATGCAAACTACCTTGATTAATGAGGTTTGTAATTGTATGTGTTCAGGTAAAAAAATAAAAAGTTTCCATTATTATTATTGTTATTATTATTGTATTAAAATATATCGGCAACCTCCCTTATTTTGATTTTGCGAGAACACAACTTTTCAAAATGTCTTGGTAAACGATTGAAGAACCAACTGTCTTATTTCGCCTAAATATAATAATATGAAATGTCCTTGCTTTAAAGTGATGCCTGAAACTACATACAACATATGGACGAATTGATTAAACGTACACTGTCAACAGGATTGAATTTTGTGCTCGAACATATTGTGTTAAAAGCATATGAAGTACTATATCTAAGCGGTATTCATGTGAAAAACATAAATTTGAGGGTAGCCTGTGTTCGAGGTATGTTGAAGGGTGTTTCATGAGAAAATCTAAAGTACCTTACCGAATTGTGCCAACTAATATAAAACGTTACGGTTAAAGAAAAGGTAAGATGTAGAGTTTATAAATAATTTATCTTTCAGTTGTATGTAATAATGAACACCAATGAATAAAAATAGAGAGCGAGGTAATTACGACTCTTCCTTGTATATACATATATATATATATATTTATATATGTATACATATATATATATGTCCATATTTATATATACATGTACATATATCTATATTAAAGAATGAAAACCATTTTAACGATAGGAAGTAAAACTGTAAAATAACTTTTTTTTGAGTTTTGGCCATCCAGGCAAACAAATTACAGGAGCTTGAAAATTGTCATGTTTTTGTCTAAGCATAGTTTATCAAAAAATTAAAATTGGGATCGACCAATCCATCTATTCGTCAGTCTATCCATTTATCCATTCTCTCTATCTATCCATTTATCTATCTCTATCCCTTTATATATATATATATATATATATATACCTCTCTATCTATCTATTTAAATCAATAGCTCTCTAAGCCCATGTACCTGTTCATCCATTTCCCTATTTATTTAACAAAGTATGTAGATAAAAATTTGAATTGCGGTTTATTTTTCTTTATAAGCCAACTACATTGTCTCCTTTGGTCTATACAAGATAATATGCCCGAGTGACCAGTCTTATGACTACTGGACTGAAATCATATTGAAAAAGAGGAGGCATATATGAAATTTTCATAAATAGATTTATATATCATCATATATTGAGTATTAAGCTACCTTACGAAAGTTTGGTTGAGCACTCTAACTGAGATAGGAACCTGTTGTTAGCGTAATGCTATGCTCACTGCTCCTACGTGGTTTGAGCACTTTGGCACGATCCCACAATAACTCTTTAACCTGTGTTTGCTTCGGCAACATGGCCAGAGAGTTATGTCTCAGAAGCTCTGTGTTGCACTAATGAGCCCACAAAGGGCGAAAAAGTACTATCTGCAGATTGAGTATATCACCATATATATATATATATATATATATATATATATCAACATCCTAGTGGACAACTCTAGTTCGATACGACAATGCAGAATTTGCACAAGAGGCGTTGGTCTCCTTTTTTCTGGGATATATTTAAATTGAAATAATGTCTAAATTGTTAAAACTAACCGCTTTATAACAATGAGCACAATAACAAAAATTAGTATCCCCACCCATGACATAGTGTAAAGTGACGCTTAACACGATTCAAAGTGTGGTTAAGAAATCATTTCAACCATAACAAGTAACACTGTAAAATAAGAAACTGTTGAGTTTTGGCTGTGCAGGCAAACAAACTACAGGAGCTTGAAAATTGCCATTTTTCGTCTATTCGTATTTTTGAAAAGAAGTAGCATTGGTATTGCAATGTATACATTTCGTACTGTTATTCCGCTTGACTTCAAAGCCATAGAGCTCCTTTCTGAAGGAATCTACGATGACCAAGACACACTCTGTGGAGAGTTTTACCATCTTTTGGAACTACCTAATTGCACCATTTATGTTGCAATTGAAAAGGCAAGTAGTAATCTTGTTGCACTTACTGTCGTGAAGCTTCTCGAGAAGAGAATAACTTTTATTTATACATTTTTAAGAGTACATCCAAATCATCAAGGAAAGGGACTCATTAAAGAACTATGTAACTTTGCTTTGCTTAGAGAATCAGAAAAACCAAACACTGCGTTAACACAACAATTAGGCTTGTACAATATAACAATTAGAGCTAAATATCCACGTTTACTGGAAAATGCCCTTGTACTAAGCAGTACTATTTTACTTGGCTACCCACTGAAAATGTCCATTAACAAGAAAGTGATGGAGTCGTCCACCAGCGAGACAAAGAATACCATGGTTATGGATTTGAAGCTATTTCTTCAATATTGGAAACAAAATGTCATTAATAAAGCATTGCTTCCACACAATTTCTTCTACTGCCATGGAGACGTGTTAAACATGGAGAAACTGCATGAGGACGATATTGCGCAGTTACATCATAAACGACTAATTTTTGTCTATTCTAGCACCAAAACCCTTCCTTGCAATAAGGATACTTTGCGTCATGGTTTATCAATCAAAGACACTTGCAAAGAAGAGATGTTGACTGTTATCGCACAGAACCTGATAAAGACAAATTCTGGAAAGCGGCTGGTGGAAGTCGACACATATGCGCAAGAGCCACATTTGTTTAAAGAGCACATGTTTGTTGTAATGAGACACCTGTGTGGTGCTTCAGAAGCTGAAGACGAGGAGGAGATAAATGCACACCATATCTTTTATTGGAAAGAAAAGATGTCATTCACTTGTAATATGCTGTTGAATGCCCTCAAGTCCTTTGGCTTAAATATTGATATTTTTCGAAAATTGGAATTGCAATGGGTTCAATGGCAGCTTTCCAATTGAATGTCTACAATCTAAAGTCCACTTGGAGGTACTTTTTAGGGAAAACCAAACTTTCTATGTTTCAATAAAAGGTAGCTTTTAGTTGTCTCGTTAATTTTCATAGTTAGGTTGCTATTTGGAAACGATAGATTACAACAAATGGGTACTCATAATTGAATTTTGGAAAATTAATGTTTTTGATAGCTTATGTAATTTAAGCTAAAGATCATAAATTGCATTAAATTTTTCACATTGTAAAGCCAATGCCAAAAAACATTGGGTTCCATTGTCGTTTTGAGAGAACATATAATGACGTTATTTCATGTCTATATATTTGTCTAATTACCTTTTTACACACTTGTCCATCTATCAACATAAGCATCTATGAATCTATCTGCCCCGCAATATCTATACGTGAATCTAACCAAATATGTATCCATGTATCTATCTACCTATCTATCGATCTATCTATCTATCTATCTATCTATCTATCTATCTATGTCTGTATTTATCCATCTACCTATCTGACCCTCTATCTACTTACGTATCTCTCTATTGGTCCATCTGTCTATATATATATATATATATATATATATATATGTATATATATATATATACCTCTCTATCTATCTATTTAAATCAATAGCTCTCTAAGCCCATGTACCTGTTCATCCATTTCCCTATTTATTTAACAAAGTATGTAGATAAAAATTTGAATTGCGGTTTATTTTTCTTTATAAGCCAACTACATTGTCTCCTTTGGTCTATACAAGATAATATGCCCGAGTGACCAGTCTTATGACTACTGGACTGAAATCATATTGAAAAAGAGGAGGCATATATGAAATTTTCATAAATAGATTTATATATCATCATATATTGAGTATTAAGCTACCTTACGAAAGTTTGGTTGAGCACTCTAACTGAGATAGGAACCTGTTGTTAGCGTAATGCTATGCTCACTGCTCCTACGTGGTTTGAGCACTTTGGCACGATCCCACAATAACTCTTTAACCTGTGTTTGCTTCGGCAACATGGCCAGAGAGTTATGTCTCAGAAGCTCTGTGTTGCACTAATGAGCCCACAAAGGGCGAAAAAGTACTATCTGCAGATTGAGTATATCACCATATATATATATATATATATATATATATATATCAACATCCTAGTGGACAACTCTAGTTCGATACGACAATGCAGAATTTGCACAAGAGGCGTTGGTCTCCTTTTTTCTGGGATATATTTAAATTGAAATAATGTCTAAATTGTTAAAACTAACCGCTTTATAACAATGAGCACAATAACAAAAATTAGTATCCCCACCCATGACATAGTGTAAAGTGACGCTTAACACGATTCAAAGTGTGGTTAAGAAATCATTTCAACCATAACAAGTAACACTGTAAAATAAGAAACTGTTGAGTTTTGGCTGTGCAGGCAAACAAACTACAGGAGCTTGAAAATTGCCATTTTTCGTCTATTCATAGTTTTGAAAAGAAGTAGCATTGGTATTGCAATGTATACATTTCGTACTGTTATTCCACTTGACTTCAAAGCCATAGAGCTCCTTTCTGAAGGAATCTACGATGGCCAAGACACACTCTGCGGAGAGTTTTACCACCTCCTGGAACTACCTAATTGCACCATTTATGTTGCAATTGAAAAGGCAAGTAGTAATCTTGTTGCACTTACTGTCGTGAAGCTTCTCGAGAAGAGAACAACTTTTATTTATACATTTTCAAGAGTACATCCAAATCATCAAGGAAAGGGACTCATTAAAGAACTATGTAACTTTGCTTTGCTTAGAGAATCAGAAAAACCAAACACTGCGTTAACACAACAATTAGGCTTGTACAATATAACAATTAGAGCTAAATATCCACGTTTACTGGAAAATGCCCTTGTACTAAGCAGTACTATTTTACTTGGCTACCCACTGAAAATGTCCATTAACAAGAAAGTGATGGAGTCGTCCACCAGCGAGACAAAGAATACCATGGTTATGGATTTGAAGCTATTTCTTCAATATTGGAAACAAAATGTCATTAATAAAGCATTGCTTCCACACAATTTCTTCTACTGCCATGGAGACGTGTTAAACATGGAGAAACTGCATGAGGACGATATTGCGCAGTTACATCATAAACGACTAATTTTTGTCTATTCTAGCACCAAAACCCTTCCTTGCAATAAG
>RDPX01000706.1:43445-56202 GCA_003991215.1 Morbakka virulenta | reverse complement strand
GCAGAAGAATCAACAACCTAAGGTATGCTGATGACATCGCACTCATCGCAAAGTCAGCAGAAGCTTTACAGGAGCTGCTGAGTATAGTAAACGACACCTCCAAAGAATTTGGATTACAAATAAATACGAAGAAAACTAAAGTCGTGGCCATTGGACAGGAACGGAAGGAAACTAAAAACACGTGCGAGGGCAAAACCATCGAGCAAGTCGCACACTTCAAGTGCCTGGGGACCATCATCACAGAAAAGGTCGATTGCAGCAAGGAGATCAGAGCTAGATTAGGCCAAGGTAGAGAAACTGTCAAGAAGCTCGCCAACATTTGGAAAAGCCGAAGCGTGAGGTTAAAGAACCAGATCAGTATATTAAGAACGCTTGTCTGGCCAGTTGTGACATATGGTTATGAAGCATGGACCTTGAAACAGGCAGACATCAAATTGAGGCATTTGAAATGTTTTGCTACAGAAGAATACTTCGAGTCAGCTGGACAGAACGAAAAACAAATTTGTCAGTCCTCAGAGAAATTGGACAGGAGAGAAGTCTGCTCAGATCGATCAAAAGAAGAAAACTAAAGTACTTTGGACACATCACAAGGAGAGGTGGAATATCAGCTGAGATCCTGCAAGGAATGACAGAGGAAAAAATTAAGAGAGGGAGGCAGAAAGTGAGATCGAGCGACAACATTGTCGATTGGACGGGGAAGACCATGAACGAATGTATGAGATCATGTCGAGACAGACGCAGATGGAGGAAGCTGGAGTGGAAGGCAACGCGGATCACCCACCCTCAACGCTGAGGGTCGGTGATCCGCGTTGCCGAACAGTTATCTCTATTTAATGTTGGCTTGGAACGACGGTAAAAGACGGAACACATCCAGGCGTCTCATACCGGTTTTACAAAGGATATACATGAAAGTATATTTGCTTATATTTTCTCACAGACTTGTCAAAGAAAGCTTATTTCAATATATTTTGTAAAGCGTGCCGACGGCTACAAAATGGTATAACGTTTTGCAAGTATTTCCTTCAAAAAATTAGAATTTGAGGTGTGTAGGGGGAATAACAGAAAAGTACCCTGAGACCTGTACTCATGTGATACATCAAGGGTACGTTGAAGAAGGTAGTGTTCCAATAGCGCATGCACTTTTTGGTAAAATGCCAGGCGTTTTTGAAGAGTGGAATGGACATCTTTGGGGCAAAAATGGTTTTTGGAAAGGTGGTTTTAGAGTGCAACATTTCAATACAAGAACAATTAAGGGCAGAGAATTAAGGCGGCTTTACACGCTGATATTTTGATAGCTGATTATCGATTTTTAGTCGCGATTAAAAAATTCACCGAGCCACGATGCAACATTGGGTCATGATTGTCTTGTGATTGTTCACCGTGATTAAATTTGGCGATGGAAAATTTTCTAGATTTGTTCAAAATTTTTTAATTGGCAAAACGCAATCATTCGAATCATCTATTGTTTCTACGACAAGTTTGTGAGTTGTCATGGAAACGCCGGCTCGACACAAATTTAGATTTTGGAAAACTTCCTGGTTTCAAATTACGTCATTATAATCAGTAAGAGGAACAAAAATTTATTTACATAAATTAAAAAGCTTTAGCAGTTCTTGAACCCTGCAGAAATTTTCTAAAATTACTATTTAGGAAAAATTAGCACAAAATAATTTTTTGTCCAGAATTTACCTAATGCCTGAGGAAAAATAGATTCAGTCCATTGTCTTTAGATTTTTTAATTTCTCGTTACCACCTTATTAGAATTTTATTTATTTTTCAGAACATTTGTATTCAGTATTTGTTTAAAATCCACAATATTTCTGAAAATGCGGCGGGATACTGTTTTCAAATCTGCAAAAGTATGTTGTTCCTCTCACTGAGTACCGTCGAGTGTCAAATAAGTCCGAGCGTTAAAAGCATTTGCGTCGAATGAAAGTTTTTAAAAGGAAGATAAAAAGCGACTGAGGCGTATTTAAAATGTTTATCAAGGTTTAACATGATCATATGACTAAAGAGAACGTGAATATCGACTTACGTTTTTGGTTCTAAATTTATTTTCAAATATCGATCCAAAAAGTGTAAAAATTATGAAGATGTCCTTATTTCACACTCGCGAGTACAATACAGAAAGGATCAATATGGACTCGCATTCTGAAATTAAGCTTATTTTTCCCTAGGTCATTGTGCAACGGGAATTATCTTTTCAGTTCCGTGTCGATCCCAATCGCTGGAGATAACAGTCTTGTCGACGACCTTCGGTTTTTGTGTTGTTGGGAGATGTATCATCATCGTGACTTCTACGCCAACCATCCAATAATTGAACACATCATGGAATCATCGCCGACTGATTTGTTCAGCAAAAACAATGCTAGAGATGACGTATTTTCCTTTTTCCTCTCAAACGAATGCTTCAACACGTTTGATAGAAATTATTGGGAGCTATCTGTCGAAAAAGAGGCGAATAATTGCAAGAGATGACTTTGTTTGGGGATCGTTTTTGTGTATTCTCTCGTTAGCTTCTGTTGTCGCTGCTCCGATCAATTCATATTATCCTGATTGTGGATCTCCGAAGTTCAAATCTATATTCAATCAGTCCGTCCAGCCACGCCTTCCCTCCCAGACATCGAAACCACTCAACATCCTTTGGTGCAATTCTTCTCCTACTGCCGTTCCAGCCCAATCATTTCGTTCCTCTCTTCTTCCTACGCTCGGCACCGAAACCCAAACTCCACGACGATGCGAAACCATCCTCTAGTCAATCGAAAATTGTTTTACCGATTGCAAAATTGCCACGACAACCACCTTCGGAATCTACAGCTATCAATGGGACGACACCACACAGTGATGAATCTCTTTTTCATAAGGCAGATACTTCCCAACCCTCTCACTTAATATTGAACTCATATCTGCCTCGAGTCGATGCCTAACCAACTGTACAAGACAAAACCAAGACTGTTACTGTCTCTTCTATCTCTACTGACGTCAGTGCCGTCAATAAGAACAACCAGAAGATTCCTAAATACGACATTGGACTGTACAACGATCGGGTGGAGACATTGAGTGATTTTGAAAAATTAGACTTGATACAGAATGTGTGGATTCCACCAGAAAATTTCGATTTTCCTGAAACGAAAAAAGGGAAATGTTCGCGCGCATGGTTGTCGCTGTTTCCAAACCTATGCTACTCACAACATCTCGATGGTTTGTTCTGCTTGCCGTGTGTTCTGTTCGGTCGCTCTGCTTCTCGGCCATCTACCCCAAAGAATCTGTTCACTTCGCCATTGACTGTCTGGGGTAGTGCAAGAAATTATCTTAACACTCATTTCGGAAGCAAAAAGGTGGATGGAACTCATGTTGATTCTCGCTGTGACATCCACAAATACGCTCTTTGTGCGTTCTCCACCTTCGTTAATGTAATGAGTCAACGTCAGCTATCAATTCGGTTGCAAGTTGACAAGATGCGTGCCGAAACAGCGAAGAAAAACAGAGATGCTATTAAACCAATGGTTGAATCCGTCCTTTATCTGGGAAGGAATAACGTGCCGTTTAGAGGAAGCAAGGATGATTCAAAATACCACGCTCCTGTAGGTGAACAGTCAACGGGTAGTGTATGCGTGTTTCAAAATATTCTAAATTTTCGTGTATCAAGTGGCGATGACGTACTTAGAAATCACATGGAAAATGCACCTAGAAATGCTATGTACACCTCGGCGCCATCTCAAAACGATCTGATTAATGCGTGTGGAAATGTTATCAAAAAGAAGCTACTTGACGAAATTATCGACTGTGGGTTTTTCTCCGTGTTTGCTGATGAAGCAACCGACTGCTCCAATGTAGAACAAATGTCCATTGTTATTCGGTTTTTGGACAAGAAAAACCTTGTTCGAAAGGAATTCCTTGGATTCATCGAGTGGGATACAGGACTCAAGGGAGACGCTCTTGCCACGAAGATTTTGGACGCTCTCGTACCTTGGGTATTGACATGAAAGCTTGCAGAGGGCAGGGTTATGATGGCGGAGGGAACATGGCCGGGAAAAACAAGGGAGTGGCCACAAGAATAAATGCCGTCTATGAGAAAGCATTCTTTTTCCACTGTGCAGCCCATCGGTTAAACAGAGCTGTAGAAAAAACATGCTCTATTCAAACAGTGATGCGAATGATGGATAATGTGAAGGAGGTTTCCAATTTCTTTAATTTTTCGCCGATCTGACAACAATGTTTTGAAAGCCATGCATGTAAATGTTACCCAGATAAACAGAAACAGACGAAAACAAAATTAACGAATGCTTGTGTGACAAGATGGGTGTTGAGAATTATTGTATTAGAGGATTTTGTTAATCTCTTTAAAGGAATTGTAAACGCCATGGAAGAGTTGTCAACAAGCCGAAATTATAATCGAGAAACCGAAGTGAAATCAGCTGCACTTCTTCACGCCATCACTAACTTTGAATTTATCGTTACCTTAGTGGTAACAAGAAATGTACTCGCGTACACTAAGCCAACCACTGTAATGCTGCAAGAAAAGGAGAGAGACATTTTGGCACCGTATCGACTAATCCAAACATTCCGAGCCACGATCAAAGACAAGAAGAGCAACATTGATGCAACCCAGGATGCGTTTTATTCAGAAGCGTTGGGATTAGCGAAAAAATTGAACCTCAAAGCATACATTCCGCGACTTTCTTGGCGTCAAATACACCGCATGAACACACCCTCTGATGGCAGCTCAAGCACTTATTACAAGCGTACCAATGCGTTACCTTTATTCGACCACCTATTTACGGAACTGGATGAGCGGTTTTCGACCAAACGTTTAATGTGTGCTAATACTTTTGGGATTATTCCGAGTTTGATGATCAAGGAGCAGGATTGGCGAAAATCCTTCAAGGTATTTGTAAAGTTCTACTCAGATGATATGCCATGTTTGCACTCGATATAAAGTGAATTGGACATCGGGTATACCTACTGGACAAAAACTTTCACCGGAAATCCTGACAAACCTCCTGATACAATCATCGACACCTTGAAGCATTGTAACGACAAAACGTTCCCCAACATCCATACCAGCCTTTGCATTCTCACCGTGCTCCCATTGACATCCTGTTCCTGCGAAAGGAGCATATCCGCGCTACGGAGACTGAAATCGTACACTCGGAGCATCATGACGCAGGACCGACTCAATTGTCTTGCTATACTTCATGTTCACAAGGAAATTGAAGTTGATATGGATGAGGTAATTGATGAATTTGCAAGCATGAGTGGGAGGCGTCTCGATTTTGGGTTGTAGATTATGAAGTTATACCTTAAGTGTGCAGTGTCTTATAAAAACGTGCATAGAGTTCTCTGTAAGTGATTGAAATCACTTCAATGAGTGTTTCATTAGGATGAGTTTCTGGTAGTTTTACTATTTGTTATTAAATGAACGGGAAATAAGTGGAAAACTGAGTTTTCTTTTTACGTGAAATAAATTGAAATATTTAAATTACCAAACTGCTTAAGTCTTTTTTGAGTATGACGTATTTGAATGTCTCCAGAAATGTGCGATTGTTCCCGTTTTGCTGCCCCTCTATTACCGATGAACTGCATTTTTTTTATTAAGTGCCAGAATTCTGATATCATTTTGTCTGGAGCATCTTCATTTTCACATTCCTCACTGTCTGACACACAGGTTTTACTGGAAGGAATTGTATCTATTCTCCGCAAATCTGAGCCCGATATTGTACTTCCGTTTGCTAAACACATTGGAATTATTGAAGCTGTGCTCAAGACATAGTATTTGCATCCATTCGTATTTGCATCCATTTCAATGCTTGGTTACGTTGCATATCTTTCGATTTTGCTAGTTGTTTATTTGTTTGCTTTATGAACGTGGGTGTTCTTGTTTTATTCGGTTGCTCATTATTATGATCTTTTAGGATTTACACTTTTCGTATGTTTTCCAGAAAAAAATGGATTCGAATTTAATTGAAATTTTACTGTTTCTTTATACAGTGCATTATCCTTTCACCATAATATTCTCTTTCAAGTATGAAATCTCGTCGTCTGAGAAATCCGTAAATTTACTTTACAAAAAACCCATCCTGAACATAAATATTTATCAAAAGAAAAAAAGGATGCCTGAAATTTTACAAAAAAGATACCTAAAATAATGATATTCAGCGATATTTTGGTACCAAAAATCAAAATTTTTTCGAAGCTGCGTCCCGAACCCCCTGGGGGGCTTACAGCGACCCCAGACCCCCAGCTGCTTGGTCTAAGATGGTCCTAGCGGGCTATATCCTCTCTTCGCTCGGATCTTAAGGCGAACAACCCTCACGAAAAGGTAAATACGGCCCTGTTCTCCTAGATGGACTATGTTTGTATGTATGCATTTATTCGCCACTAACAAAAAAATTCAAATGTTCAAAGGTAAATGGTAAAAACCTAATACATGATGTTATCCAAAATAGTTAAAAAATAAGACTAAACAAAAACAAAAAAGAACGAAACAAACAGGCGGGACGGTTATCTAGAGAAACGGTGGCAGTGACAAGGTGATCAAATTTTCCCGCTCGTGGTCTGAAAACTTCGCATGCGCATTAAAACTTGCCCCAATCCTCTGTCGTCAAGTAAACTTACACTGAGAACTCAAAGATAAACATTAATTTATTAGGGTTTTTTTACTTTGATCATTTGAAGTTAGTAGTTTAAATATAGGTCATTTTGTTAAAGAATTAGGTAATGGCATTGACATCTATTTGCCCAGCTATAACGGTGTGAGGTCACCCCCCGAAAAAAGAATATCAACCAAGTGAGTCACCAAATCTACCTTTTGTGTTTAGGCTGCAATGGTTGGTGTTGCTATGTGATTGTAGTTTTGATTAATACTTACACGTTAGCATTATCAATCTTGGTTGTAAGTATTTACGACTTCACATACATTTAGTTGGTTACAATTAAAAATGTTAGAGCAAAAACAAACTTGGTGGATACCTTGTGACAACAAACCAGGCAGTAGATTACATCGGGTTTTTTCCAGTTATTTGATCCTTCATGTCAAACGTCGTGATTGGATTTGCCTGGCATATAAATCATTCCGGACTTTAACTTCAAGGTTTATGTTAGTTTAAATATCAGAATTTTACTAACATTTATATGAATTGCCAGTGCTTTGTGTAAGCAAAATCTGCCTGCGATGAGAGTAATAGCAGAAAAGAAACATTTCATGAAACTACTGTACTCTTTATGTGTTTTTTTAATTTAGGCAATAAAAAAGTTTTTATAACCACTTCTACGACATTAGAAAGTAGCTCTAGAAAAAATCCCAGCTTTTGGGCCTATTTTCAGAATGTATTATTGAGGGGAGCAAAGAGTTATATTAAGAAAAAGAATTAAAAATGCAACAGAATATTTTTGGTTGTAAACTGTTATTGGTCATTTAAGCCAAGGTATTTTAACAATTTGATTCAGTTAAGAGGTAGAACACAGTGGTGAGTTATTTTTCATTGAGTAAATTTCAGCTGCATGAGTATATATATATATATATATATATTATATATATATATATATATAAACTAATCTGTGAAAGTAAGACACCTTCCATCATATTTCAACCACATAGAAGTGACAAGTAAATATTTTGATTTGGATCTTAGCTCCAGGAAATAAGAGAAATACCCCCTTCATCATCCAAAAATGTACCCTTGATATTAATAAAGCAAAATATAATTCAAATGTATTATTTTCAATGCCATAGTAAATATACAAAATGGAAGCCTGAAAAGTCTGTACAATGATATGAAGGCCAAATGTTCTGCATCCTGAATAAAACTCTGTCTTTAAGCTGCATTCTACCAGTTGAGTCTAAAGTATTGTATTACACATTGTTCTGGGTTGGACTGCCTAGCCAAATATTCCACATTATATATTTCTTTGAGTGTTGTATGTGCTACAACTGTGAGATTGGGTTTTGATCAATCTAATGAGCAAGGCTCAGAATGTGGCATGCATATACAAATTTTAATCTTGGAAAGACTCTCATGTCTACTGTACTTCATATATGGAATAGAACCTGTATTTGAGGTTACTTAAGATAATATACCTCAGAAAAGTTGACCATTTAAAGTTGCTTGACCCTTTTTTCTGCAGAGGTTATGTTGTGTTTGTATGTCTATGATTAAACAATTAATGGAACAATGTTAACATTTTGAGGAGATGCAATTCGTTGTTATTTTAATAACTGACCATTTCCTTTGACCTGTTTTATGTGCTCTTCCGGTTAGTGTTCTACAGGCTTTGCTTGTGTATTTTCTTTTTCCCATTTCAGATTAAAAGGCCCATATATATTCAGCACCTTTTTTTATTTTGCTCCAGCTATTCCAAGGGCAAAAATGATATCTTAGAAAACAGGTTCCTGCTACAGTAGTTAGGGTATTTATTATCTGCTCTTTTTGACTCACCAATGGTCTTGATTCCTTTAATGTTAACCCTTACCTTTTTGAGCTAATTAGCATGGTAACCTGTAAACTTGCTCCATTAAGCACACCTGTCATTTGAACAAAGTAACTGCATACTGAAATTTGCCCCTTAGTAAGTAAAGCCAACCAAAAAGCAGAATTGATGTATGTTTAAACATTTGTTATTTTTATGATGATGATGATAATTATTGTTACTATTATTGTTGCTATTACTTTTCTTGGTATAAATATAAGCTCATTTAATTCACCTACTGTGCATTTAAGAATGTAGTCAAAAGCTGTAGTGAAGTGTTTGAATTTTAATAGATGACATTACTACTGCTGCTGTTCTTGTAATAAAACATAACACAACTTGTCAAATGAGAATTTTCTTGGACTGTTAGCTTTTGACAGTAGAGGAACATACATATATTTCTTACATTTAAAATGTTTATTATGTCAACTGATTGTTTTTGGATTTGAGGAATCCAATTTATCCTTTAAAAACAGTTGTTACACTGAGCTAGTAGCATATAAAGACAATTTTTAAGCTAACTATTTAAGTTATTGAATTGTTACCTCTTTTTTAAACAGTATACAACTGCAGTACTGCAGTAGCAAAATGTTGTGACTATGATCCCTGTTGTTGATATTGTTGTTTGCAGGAAACATTTTTTAAATTTGCTAGTCTTCTATAGACCTGTATAATTTTTTGGTCATCAGTTTGTCAAGAAGTAGAGTTTTATTTGTGTAACAGTTAATATTTCTAATACCTCTTGAACTTGAATTTTACGTAAAATAGCAAGGCATAAGATTAAGAGAGAGATTTTTTATTTTAGGTATGAATTATCAAAAACTCCTCAATCACTCAGTTTTGGCTTTAAATGGTTTTCAAGCAGTTGTTCATGGGACTGAAGAATACATAACAGACTATTTATTACAAAATCAGGTAAATGCTAGGCCCCCTGTTTGCTTAAAATGTTATTTTTTTAAAGGTTGTATTGATAGAATATGTCTTTTCACTAGACATACCCACAACTAATATATTATTTCTGTTTAATAGAGCTTTTAAAAGGTTTTTCTGGGTTTACCATTTCCTTTGATGTAACCTTGACATTTGCTTACAAGACAATGTTCAACATGAATTCTCACAACTTTGATTTAAAAAAATACATTTGGTCACTGACAAACAAGTTGAGAAACATTGAAAAGCTTTCTTGCTGCTCTCAGACATTGTATATGATTAAAGTAATAACTTTGTAAGAGATTTTATTTACATTTATTTTGGTTTTAAGCTCAATGTTTTTTGTTATTGCTGTAATGTGTAATGTGAGCATTTTTCATGTGAATGACTGGCTAAGATTTGATTTAAATTTGTAACATTTCTAACAGAATTGTTTTATGTATATCTTGTACCAATATTTTCTCCAATGGAATATACACTCAAAGAGGCAATTGACACAACACAGCTAACATAAAAATGATGGACATCACATTGCACAACTCTGGTACTGCATTTAACATGCTGTTTGGATTTGGGCAATACTTGGATGTTGTGCAGCTGATCTCTTTGGTATTTTTAGATGCTTTGACAATGACCTAAGGCTGCTTTAAATGTTCAGTAAATTTGATTTTCAATTTCAAAAAAATGCTGCTTGAGAAGCATTTCACTTTTTGATTGACACCCAATATATACTTCACTGAATGTGACTCACGTTTAACTCCAAGAACATCTTGAAAGAGAGTCAAACTTATAACTTTATGGTCATAGCAGGAAAAAATGAATGTAAAATTAAATGAATGTCCAAATGTAAATCATAATAAAAACCAAGGTGTATGTTGGAAACCCTCTTTACAATTGACATTTTCTATGTAACAACTGGCTTCTTGTCTAACTAATTTCATTCAGCATTTTGTGAAACCAGTTAATTTTGTAAGCAATCATGCTTGCAGGTACTATCTAAAGAATGGCTAGGATAATCAAAAGTTTGGCACTGGAAAGCATTAAATTAAGATAATTTGTTTGATAATTTAAGGAAGCCAAAAAACAACATTTGGGAAGCAACCATATTTTGTCATGCTGACTAGCTTCTAGTGTTATATCTGGTATTATATAGTATTATGGTGAAATGTAGGCTTCTCCATAATAGCCCAGTAATGTCAGAATGTCGATTCCTTACAATAATTTGTATCCAGCATACAAACTACATCATTGGCATTAATGATAGTTGCCAAAGTGAGTAATGTATCCCCACTGCTACTTTTTTGTCATTAATGCTAAGTGGGACTTAAAATTTGCTGGGAAAGTCTGAAGACTCTTTATTTAAACCTGTCATTTTATGACCAAAGTATAAACCATGAATTTGTAAAGCTTACTTTTATTTATTGGGATTCGATGTATTTTACATTTATAGAATATTAGTGAAGTGGACTCTGACTTCCTTGGTGAAGTCTTTGCTGGATGTGTACGGTATGACCCAGCATTAAAGGTAAGTTTGCAATTTTTTTTATTAGTTAGTTATACCAACACAATACAGAACTAGTGATATCAGCCCTCTCTTGCTGATACAAACTAATGGTATCTGCCATCCTTTGTTGACAAGCTATAAGAATGGCTAAAAACACTTTAGAGAACTACTTATCTCCCTAACTTAGGCTATTTATGATCTATGTTTTCCACTCTTTCATATTTTGGGAGCATGAATACCAATTAACTTATGAGTTGTATTTACTGAATTCACATAAGCAATTAATCGAAGCTAGATCAAATTGAAAATATGTTTAAAAATCTGTAAGGCCTTTTACACAAAGGTGCTCTAGGTTTGCTGAACAAGACTATCGATGGTGTTATCTCCGATTTTTAGGTTTCACAAAAATTTTTCTGAAAGTAACAAACCTGAACAGTGTATCTGGGGTTTTCAGGTAATTTAAATCAGGATTAGCAAATAGAGCAAAATCTTTGTGTATGTCTTTTTATTTGTGCTTTTGTCTCTTAAACAATTGGCTAGAAATAGCTAAGGAGAAATGAAATTTTTTTGAGTTGATCTTTTTTAGGAATACCATTGATTGTAGCTACATTTACAGTTTTCTTAACATAGTTTCTTTCACAATATCAGTTTGGAAATTTTTGGAAAAGCTTGGAAAATTTGTCTCTGCCATTTTCTTTCCAGTATATAGGCATTTAGGTACCAACCAAGTTTGTCAGATTTGCTAATAATTTTCAGTTGCCAACTTGATCATCTTCCACTGCCAGGTCAAGGTGTACATGCAACTTGATTTAACAATGGAAAAGTTGACTAAACATATTTTGTTTTGCTTGTCCTTTCGTCAAGAAAATTTGACCAATGCATATAAAAGCTGCAACTGTGCTAGTTACACATACAAATGCATGTACATACATGCATGTGTATTTGTGGTAATACTGATTAGGCTATGCCACATTTTTGCCTTAACTGCTCAAATTAAAGCTAGAGCATTAATAGAATTGAACATGAAACCAAAAACACAAGGTTAAAGTAACTATAGATAAATTTACCTGCTACCATTTTGTAAGAAAAGATGGTTCCCTCCAGATGTCCTGAATATGTAACTCCAAATTCAAGTAATGCTCTGAAAGAATTGTTATTATATCACTGTCCAGTAACTATAAATACATAACTATATGTATACTTATATGTATATGTGTTCTTATGATGATTTTGTGCAGAAATTTACTTGTTGGGACATACTTCTAATATATATATATATATATATATATATATATATATATATATATGCAAAATCAATATTACCTGATGATGGTAACTGTATTCATCATTGTATAATGAAGACACCTGGACCAATTCATGATAACTGTAGGATTTCATGTTTTTAACAATTTTTGATAAATTCCCTTGATGAGAAATACCACATGATTTTTTAAACTGATAATATAGCTATTTCATTTGTGTGTTGAGGTAGATGTATCTTTTGTAATGATTGAAGATATAATTATTATTGTAGTGGTCATATGTTTCATTTTCCAATTAAGGTCGCTTTTTGGTGTTTACTGACTATTTTACTTTGTTTGATGATTCTTGCTTTAAGTCATAGAAAATTTAGTGAATTGGTTTTGTAATGAGGACAAAAAGATCAAGGAAGTGAGGAATGAAAAGAAACAGTTATGGACATCACAGACAAGGCCGGGGAAAGAAAAAAAGGATTGAAAGTATTATATGAGGAAATAAAGAAGCACAGATAATTGGTGTGAGAGGAAAGAAGAGCAGTAAGGAGAAAAGAAATAAATTAGTGCTGAAATGAGTCTACAAAAGACCTCTAAAAGT
>RDPX01000706.1:20614-33552 GCA_003991215.1 Morbakka virulenta | reverse complement strand
CGAACTGAAACCAGTGTACAGGATTGAACATGCGATCATTCTTATCGTGAGGTGAAAAAACAAGTTGCTTGTACTTTTCAGCCCTAATATATTGAATAAATGTGTTAAAACAAATATTAAAGAGTAGTGGACTAAGACAATCTCCTTGTAAAAGCCCATGACGAACTGTTATGGCTTCAGTTGTAAAATGATTAGTGATAAATGATGTTTAAAATTCAGTGTAAAGACTGGTGATTAAAGACTTAATTTTGTCAGGAATATGGTGGTGATTCAGAATAATAATAATAATAATAATAATAATAATAATTACAATAATAATAATAATAATAATAATAATAATAATAATAATAAAGTTAGAGTACATCGTGTAATCTTATGGTCTGATTTTTTATGAAGGTGTTGGACGAAAGTTCTGGTAAACTTTTTTTAATTTGTTTATATAAATAGAAGTTTAATTCTTGTAATTATTGTTATTTGTTTTCTTTCTTTTGTACTTTGCATTGTGTAGAATGAATTGAAAAACAATACTAAAGGGAAATCAATAAATCAAATCTAATTTTGTTTCACTTGGTATTTTTTTGCAGGCAGTCGTGGACTTGTACTATAAGAGAGACGGAAAGAACTGTCTAAGCTCGGATACCAATCTTTACAAAGGTACATATTTATTTAAGTAAATAGTCATGGTTAAAAATTTGTTTGTGTCTTCACTTCAAATTATCATGATAGTTAAGTACTTTTATAATCAAGACGTTTTTCCAAAACTATGTTTTTAGAAGGGGTGCAACATCGAGTTTTAATTATTTTTACGTGAAGTGGGTTTTTAAGTTGTAAGTAATGATATCACGAGGCTTACAATATTCGTACTTTAATCAAACTATTCTGTCCCTGGTTGTAACTAACAATTTCCGGAGACTGATCTCCAGTGTATCTGTGTTTTGTGCATAAGCTATTGTCACAACTGTTATACTACACCAAAGAAAGGTACTCCTAATATTTATGAGATAAGGCTTAAGCTACTGAGAGGTACGCGTACGACGGCAGTTCCTTGGTACCTCTTAAAGTACAATACCCTTCCCACTTCAAGCAGCAGAACGCTGTGAAATCGACGGAGCAGTGTGGGGCAATGTCTTCTTAGAAAAGCCTATTCCACAGTCCTAACCATTTCAATCAAGTAAGCCAAGCCACTACCAACCCAATACAGGGACAAATAATTTTGTTCACATTTTCTGTATCAATATCTGACAGAGTTATTGTTAAATTAACTTTATAGATGATAGACAGTAACGTATAACCTGGTCGTCGATGTCACCTGATCAGGCATAGAAACAAGAAGATTTCGAGGGTTATATTGTTTTGAATTTGAAATTTCAGTGATGTTAATACAAATTTACCAAGTGAATTAATGAAATTTTATCTCTTAAGTATTGAAATGACCTGCTCAAATTAGAAATCAACATTGACAATGGCAATTAAATTTTTAAAGTGATTATCATGTATAAATGTTTGAAATAAAGAAATAAATGACTAAAAAAATAAATAATAGATAGGCAGATGGATGTTTGGCGAAAAAAAGATATATATCATTCTTTAAACCACTTGATATTTTGAGTTGGATTTAGATTTTGGAACACTATTCGGACTCAGAAGTCCTAATTGAAAGAACATAGGATTTTCCGTCTTTTATAATACTTGATGGTTTCTTAAACTGTTAAGAATTAACCACTGCTTAGTTCATTTTAGGATTTTTCTTCTTTTGTCACACTTGGTGGCTGTTTAAGCTGTTAACAAGTAACCAATATGTGGACCATGTATTGATTACTATAAACCCCATTTCTATTGAGTGGTACTTCAAAACATTTGTGTTGGGTTGGTATCAGCAACCTAGTTTAATGTATGATAGGTATGCTGCTGATGGAAATTTATTAGTTCGATTCCGTATTAGTTTTGCCTACGGACCACACAACCAATATTTTATGATTTCATTTTTTTAACGAAGTCAAAATTAAGAGCATTAAAAACTGATTTGCTTTAATCAGATCGCGAAAACAGATTTAGTCTCTCCAAGAACATGAAACCTCGTTATATTCTCTGTCCTGCCAGTTCCATGCCAGTACTTGTAATCAAAGAAACCAGTGGCACGTCTTTCGTGTCTCAAAGATTAACTACCCGCCAGTATGGAGAATTTATCACCCCAAATTATGGAAAATCTCTTTCCAAAGCCAAAGAGAAATAACATGCAGCTTATTATAAATAAACTGTTGATTTAATGACGCCCTGGAACTTCTGATTTGTTGTTTTTCCTGTGTTGAGTTAATTTGTTGGGAATGATTTTATTCTTGGTGTCAAACATCGTCACGTAATATCTGTTGCCCCATCTTTTGCGACCTGACTGCAACAGTTAACAGGAATTTTAATTTAATTAATACATCCGTGGCTTGTTATTTAATGACCTTTCTGTCACCTACTGTTAATATCATATTTTTACAACATTCGTTTTTTATCATGCATAATTTCAGTCGACGAAAAATGTTTTTACTCTTGAATTAGCTGTGTTATATTTCGTTCGTTTGTTTTTTTTCTAGTATTGGTTTACCTCATCTTGTACCGAATGGACGAGCTTGGTGTGGGCCATCTCCGAAAGTTTATTTTCACTCAAGATGTCAATAAGATGTACAAGGTACTTAATACTTGTAATAATAAATTATCTGGTATATCAGTTATACTGCAGTTGCTGTGAAATATAGCATTTAAAATTTTACAAAGCTAGGTGGGAATTGGGTTCCCCTTGGACTATGAAATATTCTTGAAATGAAGCATAGTAACTTAGATATTGATCAGATTTTGGTTTGTCAGGAAAGAATCCCGGAAAATGGCACTCTGGAAAATTGTGACAAAATGCTCTTACACAAGTCTTTTTCGAGAAGAGTATTTTCGCTCTGTATGTTTGAATCACGATCCACATTGGCGCTCAAACGCTCAAAGAATTTTAAATATGTTTATGTGCTTTGTGATACTGTCATTGAAAATGTATATAAATTATAAATTGTGTTTTAATTTTGTATTGAAGTTAATTAACATGCAGCAAGACAAGAATTTTATTGCCTGTTTTTACGTTACTACTTCTAAAGAGGATTAGCGCAAAGAATGTTTGAGCAACTTTCTAGGGAGAAAGTTAGTCGTGACATTATACTGACAAGAAAAAAGAAAATGTTTATTTAGTCTTAAGACTGCTTCAATGGATGTAAATAATGAATTTGAACTTTTGATGCTCACTGATTGCCAGAATTTCTGTAGGAAAATTATTTCTACTACTACTACTACTACTACTACTACTACTACTACTACTACTACTACTACTACTACTACTACTACTACTACTACGACGACGACGACGACGACGACGACGACTATTACTATTACTACAAGTAGTACTATTATTACTACTATTACTAGTAGTAGTGATACTGGTACTACTACCATCACTACTACTTTTACTGCAACTGGACATAACAGTAATAAGCGTTCTGTCAAATCAGCGTATGACAATGCAGACAATGCTCAATATTGTAAAAAATGAAGCTAATGCATTAATACGCAAATACTAGGTGCTTTTTTTCCTTAGTATTTTAGGCCTGTTTTGTCTTTTAATAATTCAATGTCGAAAAAAAAATCCAACTTGGCTAAAATTTAGTTTGGTAATCCTACTTGAACAGAATAGAACAAAGACAAAGTCAGAGATTTTTATTAACTTGGTCTAAAACATGCTAGCAAATGGAATTGGAATTTTTTGCCCTACATCTGATGATATAGTTTGGGTTACGTTTCGAGTGATTATGCTTTCATCATCGTATAATTAAAACAATAGAAACACTTGGTACTTTCTATTAACAGCTAATGCACCTACTTTTTGGTCCGAGCTTTATACACGTAATTATCTTACTTTTCACACACTTTAAAGTCATTTACCAAAAATTAATAATTTTTTTCGAGATAATCTTGATGAGTATTCTAAAGCTATCTTTAATTGGTACCAAGCATGCCGTTGAAAAAGTATGGGTTGGTGGGCAAGCTGCTGATTTTTACGGTCGAAGTTACTTTCTATATTGGTTTCAAACCCAGCTGTAAGTTTTAATATTAGTAACTTGTCACCTTTCACTATAACAAGATCTGACCTTTGGGCTTCACCTGTTATTATAGACAGGTTGTGATAACCGTCAATACCAACATACGCTTGTAAACCTTGAGATGTAATGGTTTTATAAATGTGGAGAAGGATTGAGTTGTACCTCCAGTTGTATCTAAGATCGTCTAATGCAGATTGACATCCACCGATGACGTGGCCGAGGGTTTGCTGGCGATCACAAAATCTGCAGGTGGAATCGTTGATTATTCCGCATTTGACTGGATTAGTAGCATTTGCAAGAGTATTCTAAAGCTATCTTTAATTGGTTCCAAGCATGCCGTTGAAAAAGTTGGTGGGAAAGCTGCCGGAGCATAGTTATTAGGGGTTTACGACTTGTTATTAAAAAATAATATACAAAGTGTGCTTCCTTGTTGCATCCCGCCTTGTTAAAATGTCTAAAAATGGCACCATTTATGAAAGAAAGCAACAGTTATTTTGACTTTCAGTAGCATGGATTGAAGACATTTCCTATTTTGGGGAAAAATTAGATTCTTTTAAATGCTTACTCCTTGGTTTTGGGTGCTGTTGGCTTATAATTTTGTTTTACGCTTTTTGTTGTAGTTTATGAGATTTTTCTTGGATGAAAGTAACTTAAAAGGAAATATCTTTTCAGAGGTACGGACAGTAATGTTAACTTTTATTTACTGTATTTCTTGTATACTGTAGAGAAATCATGTTAAACCACTTCTGATCATTATCTCTGTCAGCATTACGTTTTTCAGACTTAAACTAGTGACCAAAGATAATTTACCAGCGTTGTAGACTGATAATTTTAAGAATTTGGTATAATTGCATAATTGTTAAAAGAATAGAATGTACTCCAGTAGTGTTTTTTTAAAATACAAAATAGTACACAAAAAACACGCATTTAAAGCTGTTAAGCGGGTACAAGCACAAAAGAATCGATAAAAATATCTTCACTTAAATGATAGGGACGAATTGATATGTTTTTTTAAGTTAGCATACTCTTGTTGTGAAGCTGCAACACATAAGAATGACGACAACACCATGATTTATACCTCGATTTCTGCACCAGTAGCTTTAACACTGTCTAATGGAAGTATGAAACTAAATGAATATTTAATAATCTGTGAAAATAACTTACTTTAGCCATTGTGCTATATAAGAAAGTAGCACTTCTCTCCTTTTGAAACCTTGGAAAAAAGATCAAACATGTGATGGCTCTTGTTTTTTAAGTATATAATTCTCCTTTATTTCAAAGTTTTGGCCTAATTTCTCGAGCAAAAATAGCAAATGTTATGAATGGAACTTTGAACAAATGGTTGCCATGATGAGATATTACTATGATATTTATGAGTACTTTGCCTTTATCTTAAGTGGCTATTTTCCGTTATTGTGTCAAGCGGTAGAGACGGACTTTGAATATTTTGTTGGTAGGGGTTCTTTTGTTTTCTACCTTTCAAGAGTGGTTTACATGGTGAGATTTTAGCGGGTTTTCAGGAATGTTATCGAATTTCATTTCCAATGGCCAGTACAAACAGAGTCATAAAGGTCGACAAATTTAGAAAGTCGTCATATTTTGTTACCATGGGGTGCAACTTCGTATTTTATTTGGTACAGTGCGTGTGTTGTTTCGTGTGCTGTTTGTATGTTAAAGAGGCTGAAAATAAAACTGAAACGTAAAACCATGCGGTTTCTTCATGTCATTGTTCTGTATAATTATCGATTACAGTAATCGTTAGTCCATTTCATTGTAAGTAATGTTTAAAAGGTTTACGCAGTAACAACAGCAATTGTGGTTGACCGTAAATTAAACCTGGACATTGTAAAATCTCTCTTTTCTCGTATTTATGTACTGAAATATTACTGTTTTCTACATGACTGAAAGTTCTGTACCGTGCATCACCATCCTGTTATTCCTCTAAGGTCAGCAATGTTGCCAGGTTAAGAATTTCTTCCTGTGTTCTCCAAATGTACTTGATATGCCGGCCCTAACCTTCCACTTCAAAATGCAACGTATTTTTGCTCACATTCTCATCCACTCATACCAGGAGTAAAGCCCTTTTGGTAATGACCTTCGATGTATCGATTATTGATCAAGAAGGTAAACATTTTACGAAGAAACGAAGTAAATGTTTTCAAACTTACAGGTTCCAAGATTATTGGTCGAAAGTTTTCGGGCAAGCTGGGATCACCTATTTTGTGGACCAGGATGGTGGCTGTTTTTGACCATTGTGCTGGTAGAGTGTTTGTTTTAATTACTTCGGAACATATTACCATGATTAAAGTTCTTAGATACAGGCACCGTTTGAAGGATATAATGGATATCTGATCCAGCGGACAGAGTGAACCGGACGGCTTCATACGCTTGATTATTTGATTGATTTCTCTATAGGATGGGGGAGATAGGTCGAATGAGACAGTCGGGTGGCCCAGTTTAGGTATCCATTGAGAAATTACGAAAACCTTTTTCACGATTTAAACATTTTAGGACGTTCGTAAAATACGCGGTACACTGTGTGGCGTTGAATGATAGTAAAACGGATGTTCCAAAAAGAAATAATTTTTTTGGCACAGCCCCAAAAGTTTTTATTGATTTCCTTGTCGTTGTCAGTAGTAATGGTTTTGTCTATTGCCTTCTTGTTTATTTTCTTCCTAATTTGCTTTGCAACATATTTGATGGTGATGTCTTTTTGATAACCACAGTTGTCGCGGAAATAATCATATACGATGGAGTTCATTAATCCCATTACTTCATTCAAATTACCTTTTATATCGACTTTGGACAATTCGGAGTGAAAATAAGCATTAGCTCGTCGCCAATCCTCTGGAGATTTTGATAATTTGATGCCTTCTTTCAGTGATAGAAATTCGTCATTTGTCATTCGAACATTGTCATTATCGTTATTGTTTTTCGCAACGAATTTGTTAGTCAGTTCATGTTGTTCATTGATGACATCAACCTTATTTTCTACAGTGTTATCGTCATTTAGAGATTTAATTAATCTACATGATCTCTGATTAGCTTTGAGACCACGAAGTCCTTTACAAATTCTACCACAAATACACTTGGAAGAATCACTAGTAGCGATGTCATTACGATTTAAATTAACTTCACCATTCAAGACATTTTCGTTTCCATGGTTATCATCGCTTCTGTGATGATTGATCTTCTCTTTACATCGCCAAGCGTGCCTGTTTATAACTTTCAAAATCTTTATGACAAAAACTGCAAATCGTAAATACAGCAAATAAACCCAGAATTGTAATTTTATTCATCATGGTTGTTGTTCCTTATGCTTTTCTTCAACAAATAAACATAAATCTGTCGCCAACTGACAACAAACAATTAAAATGTCAACTCTTTCCATTTTGCTTGGCAGAGCACTTTTGTCCTTCTCGCAAGCTGTGATCGATAATAATAATAATAATAATAATTTGGAATTTCAGGGAAGTACAAGTGGTTCCCATTATCATCGGGACATTGGGTACTATATCTAAGGATTTCCACAATTGGCTTGGGAAAGTTTGCCCTGATTCTCATTTTGGAACTTTACAGAAGGCTTGCTTGTTGGGAACAGCAAGGACTCTGCGCTTTGCACTGAATATCTAAGTTTGTGAGTCGCAACTTGACGTTCAGTTAACATCTTCCGGTTTGTAAACCGAGCTTAAAANTTGTCCTTCTCGCAAGCTGTGATCGATAATAATAATAATAATAATAATTTGGAATTTCAGGGAAGTACAAGTGGTTCCCATTATCATCGGGACATTGGGTACTATATCTAAGGATTTCCACAATTGGCTTGGGAAAGTTTGCCCTGATTCTCATTTTGGAACTTTACAGAAGGCTTGCTTGTTGGGAACAGCAAGGACTCTGCGCTTTGCACTGAATATCTAAGTTTGTGAGTCGCAACTTGACGTTCAGTTAACATCTTCCGGTTTGTAAACCGAGCTTAAAAACGAAATGATAATAATGATGATGATGATGATGATGATGATGATGATGATGATGATGATAAATCCGCGTGGTCTCGAAATTCCAGGCAGCGGATGGCGCGGAATGTCCAGCCCCATGCCAGTAAGGCTGAAACACAATCTCTGCTCAATGATAACCAGAAGTAAATCGTACGGCGGCGTCTGTCGCGCGGGTCTACAAGGGACCTCAGGGCTAGGCCAACCTGTGGACGAAAAGTCTGCTACTGAGCCTAACACCTCCCCTAACAAAGGGCAGCATGGCCACCAGAAGGGGAGAAATCCCACCCCTGACCCTGCTAGACCAGCACTTAAGAACACTCGAACGGAAAAAAGGAATAGATGGACAAGGAAGTTATGTATTGCTTTTATATTGCACTTGAAAATCCAAAGACAAATAACACTGAAGATACTTTTATTCTCTGGTGTACGCGTAATAGAAATAGTGAAAAAATTGAAAGTCTTCAGGAGGTGGAAAATGAAAGGGTGCCGGAACCGAATGATGAAGGGTTGCAGGAAGTAAATGGAGAAGAACTGGAGGTAATGAGAACAGATATCTTGGAGGAATTTTCTATAGTACAGCACACTGATATTAACGACAGGGTCCCACTTCTTTAGATTCGTCACTCTTTCCAATACAAGCATATCTTCAAACTAGGAAATATTAGACTACATCAAATCTGTATTTAGCTTAGCCCAGATCTGACTGCGATAAACCAACTAATTTATGCAACGGGTAAAGTACTTCAAACTCCGGGATAGCCTATCACAAGCAAGGTTGCGAAAGGAGGCGGGTTGAGCATGGGGCCAGTAACTCCATCTTATGAAAAACAAAAAACCTACAGAAACCAGGATATCCACTGACACATCACAAGGTAACTCGTCTCCTGCGATGTCTCAAGTAAAAATCATGATGGGCACATGAAATCCGAGAGGCAGTCTATGCCCCGAATACCCGGATCTTCTCCACGAAATGCATCACCAAGATTGGAACATGGAATGTACGAACTTTATATAAAACAGGGAAAATGGCACAAGTAATAAGAGAAATGAAGAGGTACAAGCTTAAAGTGTTAGGTGCCAGTGAACCCAGGTGGACTGGGCAAGGAAGAATGACGGAAGTGGGCACCAGTGTCAGATAGGATTATCACACAAGATTGCAAAGTCGATTATTTAAGACAACAGTTGTGCAGATATACACACCAACAGAAGCAGCTGAGAAGGAGTCAAAGAGTGAATTTTTTTAGCAACTTCAGGAAACGCTAGACCGTGTCCCGAGCCACGGCCTGTTAATAGTAATGGGTGGTTTAAATGCAAAATTTGGGTCCAACCCTTCAGGTTTACTAAGCGTAATAGGCCTCCATGGAGCGACTCATAGGACGAACAACAATGAATATAGATTAACAGATCTATGTAGTGCATACGAGGCTTGAGTCGGCAACACTTTCTTCAAGCATAAATACATCCATAAATGAACCTGGAGGTCGCCCGACGGTAACATACTCAATGACATCAACTACATATGCGTAAGTAAAAGGTGGGGATCTTCTGTCTTAGATGTACGTGCCTATAAAGAAGCAGACGTTTTCTCAGATCATCATCTACTAGCTGGGAAATAAAGGTTGAATCTGAAAGGGTTAAAGAAGCAGGAAAGAATGAGAATCTGTGCGGTCGAGAACCTCATAAATCCAGAGGTTTGTCTACGATTCCAGGAACAGTTAAAAAACCAATTTGCACTATTTCAGAGAGACGATGACATGACAGATAGATGTCAGGGACGCCATCAAAGAAGTTGCAGGCAGTACAATAGGATTCAAGAGAGGAACTAAAATGGAACAATGGATCTCAAAGGAATCGTGGAAGTTAATAGACGAACGATGTAACTTGAAGAACCGCAGGGACCAGACCGTGACAAGAGAACAGAACAGGGCTGCCCATGAACAATATAGAAACATAGATAAACAGGTGAAGAGGAGCTGTAAAAAGGAGCAACGAGGATGGATGGACAGAAAAACAAGAGGCACATGAAGCGGCAGAGAGAAACGACACCAGACAATTGTTCAAAATTTCGAAACAGCTTTCTCGAAAGAACAGTGAGCAAATATACCAGTCAAGAGCAAAGATGGGCAAATGTTACCTAGTGAAGAAGAGCACAATACCAGATGGGCGGAGCATTTTAAAGAAGTACTAAATTTACCTCCATCTGAATCACTTTTTGACTGGTATAATCTAGAAGTTCCACAAGTCTTGGAACTTGAGCTGGGTCCCATCACTAGAGAGGAGATAACCAAGGCCATAAAGAAACTGAGAAACAACAAAACACCAGGAAGAGACGGGATCAACGGAGAACTACTTGCAAATATTCAATCAAACATGGAGAGATGAAGCAGTTCCCTTAGAGTGTAACAGTGGGGTTATTGTTGAACTACTGAAGAAAGGTGATCTGTCTGATTGCAACTGGATAGGCATTATATTATTATCTTTTACAGGTAAGGTTTTCAGTAGAATAATGCTCCGGTGATTGGTTAAGGCTGCCGTCTGCAGAATAAGGGAGAATTAAGCTGGTCTCAGAGAAGGTAGCTCATGCAGTGAGCACGTATTTACCCTAAGGAACATAATTAAAAAGAGCTTAAGAGTTTCAGTCCAAATTAGTCATGAATTTTATTGATTTTAGGAGAGCTTTTGATAGTCTACATAGGCAATCGATTTGAAAAGTGTTGGAAAGTTATGAAATACCAATGAAAGTTAATAATGTTATAAAGTCCATGTATGACCACCCAACATATGCAGTCCGGACAGCAGCAGGCACCACATTTCGATTCATGTTGAGAATCTGGAAGTCAAAGCAGCTAAACCTGAAGACAAAATTACAACTTTATTTCTGCTATAGTTTTTCTCCACAGCCCTTTATACGAGGGAAACA
Organism: Morbakka virulenta; assembly: GCA_003991215.1. Taxonomy (NCBI): domain Eukaryota; kingdom Metazoa; phylum Cnidaria; class Cubozoa; order Carybdeida; family Carukiidae; genus Morbakka; species Morbakka virulenta. Next base: position 22,513 of record RDPX01000706.1, on the reverse strand, counting down.
TGGAAAACTAACGAAAAGATCGATCAGAAACTAAACACTTTCCATCAGCACAATCGAAGAAGAATTTTGGGAGTATCGTGGAGAGATAGAATAACAAATGAAGAAATACTGAGGAGAACAGGACAAAGAGAAATGCGTAAGCTGGTAGAAGAGAGGAGGTGGAAATTGGCTGGACACCTGCTAATACTTCCAGATGGCAAGACTTCATAACTCTGTGGGACGTCCCTGTGCATACTGACCGGACAATACAGGCTAATCGTCCAGACATAATTGTGCTATGTTCACCCTCTCTTTATGCACAGTATTTCAAATTTTGGCTGTATGTCATGGTTTCTCACTCGATTTTGTTCTTGAAGAAGTCTTCGGTTAGGCGAGAATACAATGATTGTGTTGTCTTAATTTGTAACACTTCGGAACGCATATCAAATTTGTTCGTTGAATTAGGTCTGTATTAAAGAGGGCAGTATTTGTCAACTGGTAGCTTAAACCCAGGACTTAAATGTAGGATGAATTTAATTTTATTCGCTGGACATATCCTTTTAACGCCACTTAGCCAACTGTTAACATTTATCATAATGGGAATTTTTTCCTATTCTTTTTTATTTTTGCAGTGGTGTACTGTTTATGAGCATAGTTATGTTCACCTGAACCTGCTATCGCCGTTGTTGAGGTAATTGTGTTATAAGTGACCGTTTTATTACAGTTTGAATTGATATATTTTTCAATGTCTGGAGTAGATATTTTCTGTCTAAACGACTATCAATAAACCGTCCTCTGTTCGAGTGTTGACAAGTAAACTTTAAATAAACATGAATTATTGAAGGTAAGATTCAAGAAATTGACCAAAGTGTTGTTGTGTTTCGGAATTAATTGGGCTTTGTTGTAATAATTTTATCCCAGATTTCACTTTTCAAAATTCAACATTTTAATTAACGTTTTATTCAGTATCAATCGAGTGGTTTTGCTGATTTATTCTGTCAATGTTCAAGAAATAAAAAAAACTAATTTTTTCAAGTGAAGGCTATCAAGCTCATAATTGTAAGTACCTACCGTTTATTTCTTAGACAACGTTGTAATTACGAAAAGTAATGTGGAAAACTTGGACTCCACTTGACTGGGTTCGAACCAGTCTCTTATGCTTATCATGGTCTTTTGCTTAGTCACCTGACCTGCCGGCGCTCATTTTAAATCGCATCATTTCTGCGACAAGATTTATTATTATTTTTTATTATTATTATTATTATTATTATTATTATTCTTTCTTTATTTATTTATTATTTATTATTTTATTATTATTTTCACGAAAAGAATTGCGTAGACAAACAAGAAAGGAGGACTAGGTCGGATAGAAAACTAAATAATGTCGCTTTTTTTTCCCCCTGACTATTGTGGTGTTTATGCGTAATCCCAACAGATGATAGTTTAAAATAGGTTTATTTTATTTCTGTTCAGCGATAATCTGAAAAAAGCTAATGTACTGACAAGTTACAACATTTGAGTACCCATACATAATCTACCAGAAAAACACCTCTAAAAGATTTAATGTCCTACTTTCAACATCGCATCATCAGATAAAGTCAAAAAAAAACGGAGAACACTTACTGTACGTTTTTTAAAGCATACCTCAGCTTGATTGTAGCTATTTCGATTTTTCATGATTTAAATTTTGAAAATTAAACCGTGCTTCAAGAAGAATTTGAGACTATATAAGAAAATTCTTATTCCTCGCTGGAAATCAAGATGCATAAAAAACAATATTTTTTAGCTTGATTATACGTATTGCAATTTTACGAAGTTAAAAATCTGTTCGTCGAATTCAAATTGAAGCGCATCAAAAAGAGTTCGATATATTCCCCCCCCCCCCCTTTTTTTTTTTCTAACTGGCCCCCCTGCAAATTC
>RDPX01000705.1:95778-114873 GCA_003991215.1 Morbakka virulenta | reverse complement strand
GATAGATAATAGAAAAACAGATAAACAAATAAATAGACAGATAGAAGCGATGCGCATCCATAGGATGCGCCGGCGAATATTCGCCGGGAACATCGCTTCTATCTGTCTATTTATCTATCTATCTGTTTGTCTATTTATCTATCTATCTATCTATCTATCTATCTATCTATCTATCTATCTCTCTATTTATCTATCTATCTGTCTATTTATCTATCTATCTATCTATCTATCTATCTATCTATCTATCTATCTCTCTATTTATCTATCTATCTGTCTATTTATCTATCTGTCTATCTGTCTATTTACCTATCTATCTATCTATCTATATATCTGTCTATATATCTGTCTATCTATCTATATATCTGTCTGTTATCTATTATCTATTATCTATCTATTATCTAGTCTGTCTGTCTGTCTATTTATCTATCTATCTGTCTATTTATCTGTCTATCTGTCTATTTATCTGTCTGTTATCTATTATCTATTATCTATCTATTATTTATTCTATCTATCTGTCTATTTATCTGTCTATCTGTCTATCTGTCTATTTATCTATCCATCTATCTGTCTATTTATCTGTCTATTTATCTGTGTATGTATGCATGTATGCTTACTCCTTAATTACTTTTGGATAAGATTTAATAAAATTTCTAATGTGTTCTCTAAATTTTGGAATATGTTTTACAGAAAGCTTTAAATATGGATAATTATTTAAAATACAATATTCTCTTTTAATTTTGTCTTCTAACTGGATATGTTTTAATTCCAAAATCGCTTCATCTATAGTTAATGTCTCGTAATTATATAATTTGTTTATAACACTGTCATATTCTATAATTATGTAATAATCTTTATTCGAATTTGGAATAACTATGCCGAAATATATTTGTTTATCTGTTGGTAGTTCTAAGTCTTCGAATATAAAATCTTGGTAATATTTAATGTCTAACTCTTCTAATATTTCCTTAATACAATTAACTGGATTAAATAATATAGTATTTTGTTCGTCGACCATATTGTCCATTTATATAAATATATTTTTAAATCTTTAATATAAACATTATTTGTTAATAAATAATATTAACTATAGTTTTGTTTATATTTATTAGCTTAATACTACTATCTATTCGTAATTTGTATCATTTATAAAGCATGGTTTAAGATTGGTATAACTTAATCTATTATACACTTCTTCGACTGTTGGTTTGTTTTTAGGCAGTTCGATAATATGTTCGATAAACCAAACTTTTCCATAATTATTCCATGTCATTCCAGGTTTAAGCTGACGGTCGATATTCTTATAAAACTCATCTGGTAAAGTAAATTTTACGTTAGTGTTATCTGTCATAACTATATTAATTAGATATTATATCTTAAACATAAAATTATATTTAGTTTACTATTATCTCTTGTTAGTTATTAGTTACTATCTTGTAAATTATTAGTTATTATTATATCTCTGTTTATTATTATATCTCTCTGTTTATTATTATATCTCTGTCTTTTATTACATCTCTCTTTATTATTATATCTCTGTTAATTATTATATCTCTGTTAATTTGTTATATCTCTGTTAATTATTATATCTCTGTTAATTATTATATATCTGTTAATTATTATATCTCTGTTAATTTGTTATATCTCTGTTAATTATTATATCTCTGTTAAATTGTTATATCTCCGTTAATTATTATATCTCTGTTAATTATTATACCTCTGTTAATTATTGTATCTGTGTTAATTTATTATATCTCTGTTAATTATTACATCTCTCTTTATTATTATATCTCTATTAATTATTACACCTCTCTTTATTATTATATCTCTATTAATTATTATATCTCTGTTAATTTGTTAAATCTCTGTTAATTATTATATCTCTGTTAATTTGTTATATCTCTGTTAATTTGTTATATCTCTGTTAATTATTATATTTCTCTTTATAATTATATCTCTGTTAATTATTATATCTCTCTTTATTATTATATCTCTGTTAATTATTATACCTCTGTTAATTGGTTATATCTCTGTTAATTATTATATATCTGTTAATTTGTTATATCTCTGTTAATTATTATATCTCTGTTAATTATTATATCTCTGTTAATTTGTTATATCTCTGTTAATTTGTTATATCTCTGTTAATTATTATATCTGTGTTAATTTATTATATCTCTGTTAATTATTACATCTCTCTTTATTATTATATCTCTATTAATTAATACATCTCTCTTTATTATTATATCTCTATTAATTATTATATCTCTGTTAATTTGTTAATTCTCTGTTAATTATTATATCTCTGTTAATTATTATATTTCTGTTAATTTGTTATATCTCTGTTAACTATTATATCTCTGTTAATTATTATATCTCTGTTAATTATTATATCTCTGTTAATTATTATATCTCTGTTAATTATTATTATATCTCTGTTAATTATTATATCTCTGTTAATTATTATATCTCTGTCTTTTATTATATCTCTCTGTTAATTATTGTATCTCTGTTAATTTGTTATATCTCTGTTAATTATTATATCTCTGTTAATTATTATATCTCTGTTAATTATTATATCTCTGGTAATTATTATGTCTCTGGTAATTATTATATCTCTATTAATTACTATATCTCTCTTTATTATTATATCTCTGTTAATTATTATATCTCTCTTTATTATTATATCTCTGTTAATTATTATTAGTAATTCTTGTTGTAATTAACTATTATTATTATTAGTAATTCTTGCTGTAACTAAGTATTATTATTATTAGTAATTCTTGCTGTAATTAATTATTGTTATTAGTAATTCTTGTTGTAATTAACTATTATTATTAGTAATTCTTGCTGTAATTAACTATTATTATAAGTAAATCTTGTTGTAATTAACTATTATTTTTAGTAATTCTTGTTGTAATTAACTATTATTATCATTAGTAATTCTTGTTGTAATTAATTATTATTAGTAGTAATTCTTGCTGTAATTAACTATTATTATTGGTAATTCTTGTTGTAGTTAACTATTATTATTAATAGTTCTTGCTGTAATTAAGTATTATTATTATTAGTAATTCTTGTTTTAATTAACTATTATTAGTAGTAATTCTTGCTGTAATTAACTATTATTATTGGTAATTCTTGTTGTAGTTAACTATTATTATTAGTAATTCTTGTTGTAATAATACTTCTATAATACTTTTGTTTAATTAATTATTGTATAGAACTGTTTAAACATATTTTTATCTGGTAAATACATCCAAATTTAATATTGGAAAACAAAATTCTAATTCTTTACGTTTGCTAAGATTGGTCTTTAAACTTAAAAGTGCTGGACAAAATTAATTTAATTTGGTAGTGCTTAATTGGAAATTATGAATAAAGTTAGAAGTTAAAATGTTATTACTATTTAAGATTTAGTAGAAAAATTTAATACAAATATATATTTAACCCAATTTTACTAAAATTTCTCTTTTCTAAAATCTATAAGATAAATATATAATGACAGCTTGTCTAGATAATTTATCCACAAAAACGTTTTCTAAGATAGATACCTTTACTGTAAACGGAATTAGTGCTTCTACAAATGTCGATAGTAATTTAATAAATGTATACGACTTTTATGTTTCAGAAAGAGATAAATTAGACTTTATACTAGAATATTTAAACAATGAAAATTTAATGAAGCTTTCATATAAAAGACTTAATTTTTAAATAACTACATTCATTTCTAAAACTTTGTTTGGAGATGTTATTTTAGTAACAGTTTTAAATATAATTGGATGTATTAAAGTATTTAAATCTAGTTTTTCTAAGATTTTTGCTAAGAAATAATTAGATACAAAATAATTTTCGAGACCTTCGATAGTAAAAATATATCTTGGGTTATTTCTGTAAATCTTCTTAAATATGGTTGTAATTTTATAAATTTTTGCTGGTTCTAACATTTCTAAGCGCTTGCAATCTTTTACTAATACATCTAAGGTGTCTAAAACTTTTAAAGTGTTGTTTGCTACTTCTCTATCTAAGACAAGTTGTTTAGCACGTTCAGTTTTGTCAGATTCTAAGGCTAAGTTCATTTCTGTAAACACTTGCCATTTAATATTTGTTATATTATTTCGAATGGTTTTGTTTAGTAGCTTAATAATATAAATATATTTTAATGGTACATTTTCAGTTAAATTTATAGGTAAATAAAATATTACGTTATTGCTTTCATATTTAATTAATTTACTTATATTATTTCTACAAATAGCTTTGTTGTATGCGTCAGCATAATATAAATTGTTATCATTTGTAAATAAAATCCAAGCTTCACCATAACGTGTTTTAGTCTGTCGGATGGCGATTATACCAAGTTTAGTGTTTAAGTCTAGTTTAGATAATGATAAAGCAGTTTGTTTAAATTTTGTTATAAAAATAGAAATTATTTCATTAACTTTCTGTGTTTTATCGTGTTTCCGTTTAATTTCTTCCAAAGCTTTGCATTCATCTTTGCGAATTTGTTCTAATTCCATAGAAAAGTTACGAGCTAATTCATTAGCGATTCGAGTGTTATTTAGTTCTTCTCGCTTCTTTAACGATGTTAAGGAAACTTCTCTAAAATTATTTACTTTTTCTAAATAAAATAATGGTTTAGAATTCTTATCTATCTTAGATTTCGCAAGATAAAATTTCGTTAAAACTGTTTTAGCTAAAAATTCAGCTTCTTCTGGAAATTTTGCTGTATAAAGGGGGTTGCTGGTATTAGCTAATAAAACATTGCCATTAGGTTTAATATATGTTTCTTGTATCACTTCCGTATAGGAATTATTAGAATTTAACTTTAGATAGTTTATTACACCTGGAAATGTACAATTACTTAAAACTAATTTTACAATTTTATCATAGTCGTCGTCAGAATATTTCTCATAAGTTTTATAACTTCCAGTAATTTTATGTGTTAAAAGATTAACATATAAAACAGTGTAAATAGTTTTATTAACCTGGTCGCTAACAATTAAAGTATTATTTACACTTTCTTGTAATGCTAAAAACTGGTTTGCAGCAGAAGTTTTATAGAATAATTTACTATGGATATAAGATAACATTTTAGTAATTAAATTTTCATAAAAGCTATAGTTAGTTAAATTATTAGAGTAAACTGTCACTTCCAATCTTGTAATTCCAGTGTCTAAGGTGTCTAAAAAGGCTTTTCTTAATATATTTTGCTTAGAATTAACATATGAAATTATATTATTTCCATGGGTAGATCTCACTCCAGATGCTGTTAAATTAAATACTAATTTATTATAAATTTTACAACGTGTTGTAACACCATCTATATTGTCCATATACGTTAGACAGTTATTACCAACAGATTTATCATTATTTAAAATTATTTTGCTGGTATATTCTTTAGAAGTTCCTTGCACTTTAAAATCATGTTTGGAGATTAAATGGTTTATTAATTCGGTTTGGTCTAATGTGTGTTTAAAGTCTTGCGTAACATCGATTTCTTTAAGAAATAGTTCTTCCTCAAGAAGAGATTCTGTTATTTTACCAAGAGCATTTAAAATAGTTTTAAAGTTAATGTCATTTAGTTCTACTTTAAACGTAATTACATAAATTTTATCAGTTTTATACCGTTTCTTAAATTTTCTAAAATGTTTGTGTTTGTTTTTATAATAGTAGAAATGTGTTTGTTAGTTGGATTATCATTTTCGAAAGATATTGCACATAACGTTTTTACACCACCGTTAGGGCAAATATCTATAGAAGCATCTTGGAAAATTCTACGAATGATGCCATTAAAGGCCTTTACTTTATCTAAAACCAGTTTAGGATACTTTGTTTTGTTATCTATAAATTTTTCAGGCTGGAGAGATGCTAAAATTATATTATCACAAAACAAGTCGTTAACTGGAGTTAAATCATGGTTTTTAGAAGTATAATATTTATTATAATTTACTTTAGAAATGTCAGTAGCTAAGTTATTTTTATAAGAATTTTCACAAATTAAATTATGGATTAAATTTTCAGTAGAGAATATTCGCTTGTTTATAAAATCAGACGATGGAAATTTATAAGTTGCCTGCATTATATTAAGTTTAGATTGTAAATATAACTGGTTTAAACCGGTTTTAGAAAATTAGAAAAAATGGTAGATGAAACTTGGCGATGAAATTTAAGCCATCTATATTTTTGCTTCTATTGATATCTTTCCTTTGCATCTAAAGTCATATCAATCATATCTATTTTTAAATGCTTTGTTCTATTGAGGGAAAAGTATATAGAGTCAAATATTTTCAATATCATTTTATATGATAATTCTTTTAATATATCTTCAGTTAATAAATAAAGAATATATTCTTTACCAACCATTAACATATTATCATCTTTAAGGATTTCAAACAATTCTTGGTTTTTATTATTCATTATATATTTAATATATTATATTCTAATAAAAGAACTATTTATTTAATTTATAGATTATATTAATACATTGATGATCTAATCTTATTGGTTTAAGGTTAAATATATTATTATTTAATATATTATTATCAAGATGTTTCATTGTAATATCTTTATCTAATATAATATTATAGAAACATTCATATATAAATTTATCAAAATAGTAAAAGTCCATTGAAACACCATCAACACATGGATTAAAGGATAAACCAGCTGCTACTTTAGTTCCATTTAACGCTCGCTTTGATCTTGAATTGAATATTTCTCCATTTGGAGTTGCATAATATAAAGTGTATATTGGATGTTGTTTAGCATTAGTTGGTAGTTGATTTAGCTTTGGTTTTCGTATCTCACGCATTGGTGCTACATGAGATGGATTCATTATTGATAGTTTTGAAATATCATAGTTTGGAATGCTTTGTTTTATAGCATTTATACATTGGCGTTTATTGCTATTCCAATAATACATTTTCTTATCATTTAAATAATAAGTTATATTATTATCTTTAAGCATTTTACGAAGATCTTTTAGGTAACAGTTTTCTAATATTCTACCAGCTGGATATTTATAAGACATTTCTATATAATATATTAGTTTTATATATTTAATAGATGAATTTGCGAATTTAGAAGTAAATTTACGTTATGTTGTGTGTTGTTGTTGTTGTTGTTGTTGTTGTTGTTTAGTATCCGTCAAATGCCCCAAAATCGGTGAACGCTCCTATTTTCATGAAGTTTTAGTATTTAAAACCTTAGTTCTCAAGATTTGAGCGAGTGAGGCGTATAGCCGAACGAGGTCAAATTTTGAAAATCAAGGTTTTGAGTGCTGAAACCCCATGAAAATAGGAGCGGTCACCGATTTTGGGGCATTTGACGGATACTCTCACTAACCTTTTCGTTACTGGGTAACTTGATTCCTTCGGTTTTGCAAACTTTCCCACGCTTAAGCACCAGAACCCCACATTTCTTAATCCCAAACTCCATCCCAATATCTTTACTTATCATTTCCACCGATGATAATAATCCATCGATTTCCTTTTAATTCTTTCCATAGACTTTAAGGTCATCCATAAATAATAAGTGATTGATCTTCAAATCTCCCCCTTTCAATATATACCCAGCTTTTGTCTGTTTTAAAACATCTGTAATCGGCATCATACATATGACAAATAGTAAAGGAGAAAGGCTGTCTCCTTGGAAGATGCCTCTTCTGATGTTGACACTACCTAATTTTTCACCTGCAGATGTCAACTCCGTTTTCCAACTGCTCATTGTCTTCTTTACGAAAGAAATTACATTACCCGAAACTTGTGCCAGCTCTAAACTCTCAATAATCCACGAATGCGGGACCATGTCGTAAGCCTTTTTATAGTCAACCCACGCCATGGCGAGGTTGGTATGCCTTGATTTGCAGTCCTGAATTATCATTTTGTCTATTAATAGCTGGTCTTTTGTACCTCGACTCTTTTTTCGGCATCCTTTCTGTTCAGGCGGCAATTTCTCATTCTCATCAAGGAACTTGTATAGCTCATCAGCTATTATACCAGTCAACAACTTCCACATCAAGGGTAAGCAGGATATTGGACGATAATTATCAACTGCATTACCTTTGATGGGANATATATATATATATATATATATATATGTGTGTCCACCTTTTATTTATTTCTCGAATTTAATAGAACATAATGTCATATAGTGAATTCTTTATTTACTACTTGGCATTCATGATCCTTTCACTTAGCTTGTTTGCAATTGAACTGACTTAAAATGTTTCCTGAAAAACATATTTACAGTACCAATCAACATTGAATGAAGTTGGGAAAAACACTCTTTGAATTAAGTTCATCGACAGGTGCATAAAATGTTATTCCTCGTTTCCTCAGATTCTGAGTGACTCAGAATGGTTGTTTTGATATATATATTCGTATGAACTGATAAGGACAAAATACAATCATATATCTAGCAGGTTGTTATGATTTAGCCAAGTTCTAAATTCGTCGTCAACTGTTCTGATATTACCTCTGATGCCAATCGTACGGCAATTCAGAACGTGTTGAGGTGTTTGCACGTCACCGTATGTGCAGTTCGGACTATCAGCTAAGCCAATCTTATGCATGTAGCTTGCATGCCGTCCATAGCCAGATCTAATTCAGTTGAGAAGGACCCAGGGACGTCTCTTTAGATCGTGGTCCGTAGATTTGTTCGAGGGTATTGGCATGTAAGTGCGAAGCATGGGTTGTTTTGATGATAACCCTTTACATGCGTTACAAAAACGACTTCTACGTAATGAGTTGAGTAAAGCACGTAAAGACCTGCAAGGAGTGAGAGAGACAACCGATGTGAGACGACATTCAATCAAGGATAATATGTACCTGAGACACTTTACCATCAATAGCTTTCCACAGTCGAATGTACTACAGAAATGAAATATTGAAGCCAATGTCAATACACAATAAGAAACTAAAAGCACTCTCCGAAGAACAGAAAAAATCACTCTTTAACGTTTAGAATACTATAGTCACGTTCAACATGGATGTTATTCCTCTCAAGTATGTTATGGAAACTTTGTCTCTTGATCCCAAAAACGGAATTTTGGAAACATTTGAGCCGAAAGATGTTCTTGCTGAACTTGATGGTCTATTGGTTTATTATAAAGAGAATGGGGGTGATAGACAGATAATAACAGACATCAACATTATAGCGTTATGTTATGTTATGTTATGTTATGTTATGTTATGTTATGTTATGTTATGTTATGTTATGTTATGTTATGTTATGTTATGTTATGTTATGTTATGTTAAGTTATGTTAAGTTATGTTAAGTTATGTTATGTTATGTTATGTTATGTTATGTTATGTTAACTCATGTTATGTTATGTTAACTCATGTTATGTTATGTTAACTTATGTTATGTTATGTTATGGTGTGTGTGGTGTGTGTGGTGTGTGTGGTGTGTTTTGTGTTGTGTTAGTAAACAGAAGCCACCCAGAGATATTCTGATGACAAAGCGATATCTAAAGAAGAACGACCTTCTTGCTGTAACATTCGATAGGAATATGTGTGATGAAACGTGAGACACGAGAAAAAGCTTTTATCAATCTTGGAACTATCCCATTTTGAAAAAGTTGTGAATGCAAGGAAGAATGCGAAAAATCCGATGATTAAGAAAAACGAGAGAATTGTTGAAGAGCTAAAGAAATTGAATGAAGAAGGTAAGATTGACGATGAACTACTAGAGAAACTCAGAACTATGTGTAGTCATCCAACGAAGCTTTATGGACTTCCAAAGGTTCATAAACAAACCATACCAACCTGCCCAGTTTTGTCGATGCTAGGTTAAGCATATCATAAAATTGTCTTGGGAACAACAGAGTGGTTATTGGTCGTTCCAAAAATGTCACATCAACTTGTCTACTAAGTCCATATCAGACTCTCTGAAGGACGCAACTTTAGATGAAAATGAGGAGATGTCAGCTTTGATGTTACATCGTAAAGCACAAATGTACTACTCCAAGAGACAATTCGTGACTGTCCAGACATGTATTTTGGAAAGTTTGAGTTGCCTCCAGTTGACAAAGTGGCTTTTGTCGCGTTGCTAAAACTGTGCACCAGCAATGTTTTAATGTTGACCAATGAGGGATACTACAGACAGATTGATGGACTGACGATGGAAAGCCCACACTTGCAAATGGCTGGTTAAGAAAACATGATTCGGACATTCCTGAGGATGCTAAGCGGTTTCCTCGTTATATGGATGATGTATTTCGCACGATCAAAGGGAGTGATGTAGAACAGGTGTTATTGAAAATCAATCTGTTACACCCGTCACTGACGTTTACGATATAGCGAGAAAACAATGGATGTCTTCCCTTCTTGAACATGATGATTATCAGGAAAGAGAACATATTGTCGTCGACATGGTATAACAAGTCCACTGACAATGAACTGGTTATGAACTATCTGGCTCTGACACCGAAAACGTACAAAGGGTCAGTTGTTTAGGGTTTTGTTCACCGTATTTACAGAGCCTGTAGTACGTGGTACCATTTTTCACGATAGTTTAACAAATGCAGAGTACATACTTGAAAAGAGCCTGTATCCATACGAGTTTTACGATTCCATCATTAAAATTAAAGAAACGCTAAAAGGGATTTTTTTAGAGAAAAGGAGTACATAGAGACAGACTGACATAGGAAGAGGCAAAAGAAGGAGAGCAAGGTGGCACAGCAGCAGTATCTGAGAAGTTAATTTTCTTACAATACCATGGAAATGTGATAAGGGGATACTCCAGAGCCCTAAGGAATTCTCATCATCATCATTGTTCGACCTCAGTCGAGATGATGGATTGAACAACCTTCCTCCAGTAGTCTCGGTCTTTCATAGCTGCTTTAAGGTCTTGACCTGCTAAGCCAGTATCTCTTTTTATGTTATCTAGGAAAGTCAATTTGCCAGAGCGCTTTCCGATGGATTGGGGTTTCCAGAGTATTAGTGATGAAATTACTTCTGAAGTTGCTCTATGGCAATGGCCTGCAAATTGTACTCTTCTAGATTTGACCAAACTAGATACTGGTGAAAGGTTTCCATAAATTTGACTCTTGGTTGGATCTTTTTTCCAAGGTAGGTTCTTATGGAATTCTAATGCACCATGTACCCCTGTTTTGACGTTACGTAAATTGAAAACTCTTTTACCTTCTTTAAAAACGAGCGTTGAGAAGACGATTCGAAGCGACATTGTGTACAAAATGATGAAAGGAAAACAAAAGGATGAAAGGAAAACAGTCTACGGGTCTACGGGTCTACGGTCCCACGTGGACAACTTCCCTCAGAACTGTAGAGACTTCAGCGAGGAACAGGGAGAGCATTACCACTAGGACATTCGTGTCATGGAAGAACGCTACCAAGGCGGGTGGGATATGAACTTTCTCGTGGACTACTTTGGTGTTTGAAAGGAGACGTGGTGGCCACTTAGCACACGAGAAAGTCACAAAAAAGGCCCTTCATCCATGATTAGCTTTTGTGTAATGTATAATCTTTATTTTCTGAAATTTGTTGGATAAAATGCATGTTTTTTGCGAAGCACTAAATCCAAAATTAAAGGTAATAAATAACACTAAAGGGTGCTTTAATAACAATTCTTTTACAACCTCTTATCTCAAAAACGTGACCTGATTGGACAAAGTAAGTATGCTTTTTGTATTTTGCATAGCAAACTACCCTAGAATGATCTATCAAGTGCTTGACCTTCAAAACTTCGCAGGCTAGTGTAAGCAGTGAAAATTTTTAAGGGAATCAGTTAAGGATAGAGATGTTAGAGAGAGAGAGGGTCGACGAAAGAGAGATAGATAGATGTATATATATAGCTTTACAGACAACTTTGTACTATTTTTACATTAAACAGAAGTTTATTTTTCTGCAGAAGCTCAATAAAATAATCGTATAACTTTGATTTTCTTGAGTTTGAAAACCAGTAAACATTAACTCATATCTAAGCAAAATATCTAAAAGAAACACAAAATGTTATACATTGTTCTCTCAATCTGAGGTTGATTGATCTTCATGTAAATTGAAGATACTCTGCGTGTATTAGTGAAGTGCTTGAGAGAGATAATTGTCTTTCTATCTAGACTTTTGAGAATACTGATCTTGTGTTTCATCTTACAAGCTGAGTACAAAGTTAACTAAAACGTTGGTGAGCCATTAACAACTTGTACAGAAAAATGTTATTTCCTGTCTTTTGCAGACCAGTGAATTATAAGCAACCGCTTTTGCTACATTTAGGAGACCATAAGGACGAGACACAAGTTCAAAACTAGACGTTGCTTCATATGCAATTTTGATTAATATCTATTGGTAAATTGTGTAGTATTGTTGTTGGTTAATTCAAACCTCTGTTTCTGAGCAAAAGGTTAAATTATAGGACTGTTTATTTTTTGGAATGTATTTGAAATTTGATGTTCTGTTCAGGCCCATTGGTTGTTGAAAATGAAATGTGTCACTAACATACACCCATTGCCTTGAAAATTCTGAACTTTATGGACTCAGAAGAAGCCATAGATGTAAGAGCTTTATCATGTCATGAGTCGTAAGCGTTTGGGAAAAAAGCTTACGACTCATGACATGATAAAGCTCTTACATCTATACACCCATTGCCTTTGTGAGTAGCTGATGCTTACAACTGAACGTTTTGATAGGTCAAGTCAGTGGTAAGTAGTAGTAATACTAGTAGTGGTTATGGTAGTAGTAGTAGTAGTAATAGTAGTAGTAGTAGTAGTAGTAGAAGTAATAGTAGTAGTAGTGGTAGTAGTAGTAGTAGTAGTAGTAGTAGTAATGGTACTAGTAGTAGCAATGGAAGTAGCAGTGGAAGTAGTAGTATTACTAGTAGCAGTAGCAACAGGAGCAGTAGTAGTTGTAGTAGTAATAAAAACAGTAATGAAAACAGTATAGCTGCAGCATTAATAGGAGCACCAGTAGTAATGGTAGCAGTAGTAGCAATAGTAAAAACAGTTAACTGCAGAAGTAATAGAAGAAGTAATAGTAGAATTAATAGTAGGAGTAATAGTCAGTTCTTTATACATTACACCCAATGTCTGTGTGAGTAGCGGATGCTTACAACTGAACGGTGTGATAGGTCAAGTCAGTGGTAAGTAGTAGTAATACTAGTAGTGGTTATGGTAGTAGTAGTAGTAGTAATAGTAGTAGTAGTAGTAGTAGTAGAAGTAATAGTAGTAGTAGTGGTAGTAGTAGTAGTAGTAGTAGTAGTAGTAATGGTACTAGTAGTAGCAATGGAAGTAGCAGTGGAAGTAGTAGTATTACTAGTAGCAGTAGCAACAGGAGCAGTAGTAGTTGTAGTAGTAATAAAAACAGTAATGAAAACAGTATAGCTGCAGCATTAATAGGAGCACCAGTAGTAATGGTAGCAGTAGTAGCAATAGTAAAAACAGTTAACTGCAGCAGTAATAGCAGCAGTAATAGCAGCAGTCATAGTAGCAGTCATAGTAGTAATGGTAGTAGTAGAATTAGTAGTCGTCGTTGTCGTAGTAGTAGTAGTAGAAATTATGATAATAGCAGTACTCCAAAGAATGGAGGATTTAATATACAAGAAAACATTTGGAAGCTGCAAAGCAGTGGATTGTTATTATTGACAAAAGATGCAACAAATCACAAGGTGCTAAGAAGAGCAAGGTGCCATAAAACGTTTGGGAAAACTATAGAAAAGAAGCAGCTGATTTTCCTGGATTTTAAAGCAAAAATAACTGGAAGCTAGAGTACCATCAAGCAAAATCGAGGTCAGGTATGCCAGAGAAAAGAGAACAATACTTTACTTGGTAATCCTTCAGAATTTGATAAGTACAACCAATACAAGCAAGGTCAAGCTTTAACGGAATATGAAAGAAAGAAATCTGTGCAAAAGCTTGTTAGTCGAGATTCTACTAGGACTTGGAATCTAGGGAGGAAAGGATAAAAACGAAGGGAAATAAACACCATCGTTGATTTCCGTTACACTTTTAACAGCAGATCCAACTTGCCGTAGATATTTATCATTTTTGGAGGTTATTTTCTATTAGCAATTGATTTCTGACATTTAAAACGACAGAAGATATAGTCTAGACCAATAATTCTTGAGTCTTTTAACAGACTGTCTTTGATTTTCAAAATCTACTCAAATGAGCATGGCTGCTTGAAAAGTATGTCAAAATTTCAGCTTCGCTCAGATTCACTCTGTCTCTCTCTCTCTCTCTCTCTCTCTCTCTCTCTCTCTCTCTCTCCCTCTCTCTCTCTGCTGCGTAAGTATGTAAAGAGCATGATCGTTTGTTTTTTCTCAATCAATTATTGTGGCTTGTTTACGTCAAGAGTATAATCGCTTGCAATCGCTTTCTTTTTCTTTCAAAATCATTTGGGGCTTCTTGTCCGGTGGCGGTGCTATTGATAAATTTCAATATTTTATTTTGATGCATTCCTTCAGTATTCCTTGAAAGATTTCTTTGATAAATATTGTTCACTAAGACAGAACCCGTCTGTTGTGGCCTTCCCGCGAATACTTGTTTTGTGGGCAGCCTCTCCTGATGGACCAGCAGTCGTAAGCAATCGTGTGTGAGTCCCATATTTTTTGGTACGGCTCCTCGATGTCCCTGAGGCCTGGTGGAATCTTTCTTCCGACTCGCCACTCACATCGCCCAAGTTTGCAGGAAACTGCTTTAAGTGGCTGAACAAAAATGAAGTTTGATTCTTACGTTGCATCCAAGTTTCTCAAATGCTTTCAGCAGTCTGAGCAATTTTCTTGAAGCTACTCCTGTCACTGTTTCCAGGAAAGCCCTGAGAACTACATCCTTGAGTGATTCCCAGGGCTCTCTCTCTTTAGCATTCATTGACTCCTTAAACTTGTCATCCCTCATTAGTTGTTGGATCTGTGGTCCTTCGAAAACACTAGCTCGACATTTTTCATACCTGATTGCAGAGAACGGTCCTCTGATGTAGGTGAAGCACGAGCTCTGGTCCTCCAAGGCCTTCACAAACTGGTCCATTGATCCAAGTTTTATGTATAAGGGCAGGAAGATGATCTTGTCTCGAGGAACACTCAGCAGGTTCTCAATGTTTGGATCGCCTGGGCTTAAGTTCTTTCTTGTAGGCCAGTTCTTCCTTGACCAACAGTTTACACGGTCTCGACTGTCCCCCACACAGAGAAAGTATTTTGTATAATCTCTTTACTGGCCAAGAAGAAAATTTACCATTTTAAGATCGACGTATTCATTGATGATAGTGATGTTATAGAAGCTCCACCACAGTCTTCATACTGTCATAGGTCTCTTTTAGTTTAACTGAAGGTCCATATCGGTTTCTATTGTAAAGAAGCACACATTTCAAACTTTGTTTGGAGCTGTCAGTAAATAGTTGCCACTCCTTACCTTAACCTTAATCCTCTCCGTGCCAGGAGGCACATAATGCTCCGACATCACTCCTCCACTTGGATTGGTCTGCATCTGTACTGCGTGTTGCGTTCTAGTTTCTCTAGCCTGCTTTGTTGCGCTACATCTCGATCATTCTGCGCCACGTTGTTTTCGGCCGAAGTCATTTCCTTCTTTCTTCTGGTGTCCATCCGACGACAACAGTACAGTCGTCTGACTGGTCCTTCCTTCCATCTCTCCGTGCGATCTGTGCTGCTCCTCCACTCCTATAAATAGATCTTACTGTCCGATGGTAATGGTTTTTGGGGGGTTAGCAAAAGATATTATCGGACACTGAGCTTTGTCCCAACTTCATCAAAATGCCATCGTCGGCGATCTCCGCTGCTCCCTGATATTCGTGAGTCATGATATTTAACGTCAATGCAACATAGCTTTTTTACATGAGTGGGTTGTTAACTCAAACAAAAACCCCAACCTCGAGGACCAGAGACCCCATTTAGTCTGGCTTCTCACCCTCGACATGTCTGGTATGGGTGGCCCTACCAGGAGCACAAGGTTCCAGCCAGCATAGCTCTCAGGTCCAACAAAGCACGCAAGCCTCCCAATCGCAACAATACAGTGATCCTTTGGGAGGCAGTTGCCACTCACTTGTATCATATTCTTCAAGACCTAGGACTTCAAGAAGCCCTGGACATCGTTGCAGAAAACAAACCGTCTCTCAGCGCTGAAAGACTCCAAAAACTCTCCCTCTCTTGTATGGAAGTGTTTTCCCTCCATATCTTGAAGCTACCAACTTGGATGCTTTCTAAAAAGATTTGGGTCCCTTACTAGATCACTGATATCTTCTTTGCTGAACCGCTCATGATTAGCACACTGGGATACTGATGCTGAGACTTCAGGCTCGCAACTACTTGTGCAAGATGATTCCTCTACTTCCTCAAGATCCCTTAAGATTGAGATAGGTATCTCGTCCGACTGAGGCATTAGACAAAGATTTGAGGGATGGATACCGAATTTTGTGTTTCCTTTTTTTACTGTATCCAATTGGTTTTACGAGACAAAAATAATAATCTTTTGTGTAGTCTTTCGGTTTTCTCGATACCAGCATTTTCTTTACATTGGTCTACTGCCTTAGCCTTTCATAACAAAGTATACAGACTGTTAATTCCTTTATTTCTGGCAAAGGTTTCTAGTTCTGCCTTGTCGATCATCTTCCTCTATCTCCATACAGGCTTTTTCAAGAAATGCCTCATTGTCTTTTCTTGCTTCGCATTGGAAGTTGAGTTTCTTTACATGCTCTTTTGGAGCACTTTTGGAGCACTTCTCTTCATGTGAAGTCATTGAGTCCTAAGACCTGGGTATTTGTTCTTATCATTCTTATTATATATTCCCTTTTAACTATTTCCAGATCACCTCGATTCATTGTTGGCACATTCCACTTGCACATTCGGTGTTTATTACGTAAACGAATTTCTGGATTTTTGACCTTGACGTCCCCAGGTGGTAGGTTTCTCGGGCGTGGTGGTGGGGGGGGGAAGATTGGTTCAACTCAGTTATTTCTATTCCCCTCTACTTGTTCTGATTCTTCGTACTTTTTCAGTGATCCTCAGAAGTCACAAGACTTCTGAGGATCACATTTTCATGCAATGTAGTCGAGGTGCATGAATTACTGATTATTGCTGTTATTTTCACGCCATGTCAAGGAGGTGGTTTGTCGTTGTGTTCCTCCCAAGCTAGTGTCTTTACAAGAAGGGAGAACCTTGCCATTGATCTCATAAAAGAGAATCTTCTACCTAGCATCTGTGTTGATGTAGCCATAACTTGCGATATCTGTGAGCTTCCCAATTCAGCATCCACTACCTGGTCCAAATGGCGTTTACTGTATCCCAGACTGGGGTGAAGCAATATCATCCTACGACACTGGGTCCTTGCCTAAATTTACTAACTGCTTAGCAACAATTACAATCACGTTTAGTTTGGACAAAAGATTTTTCGCTGTTACAAAGGGAAAAAAAGTCATTAACAGAAGGTTCCTGTTAGAAATAGGTTCCTCGAACAGCTCTTAAGTGACGTATTTTATAGTTAAACTGCAATTCTGCACCATATCTTTTTTGTAGGCACGAGAAATAAATTTTAGTAACTCGAAGTAGGACAACATTGCCTTATTTAAAAAGACCCTGAAATTATATGAAAATATAAAATTATTTCTTCTTTTACTGATGACAACCGATAATATGATGGTAATATGACAACTGATGATGACAACCACTCTCCTAGTGGACAGCGACAACTCTTGGGAATTGCTTTCGGCATTAATTATTAGGATCATCGATGGATTGGTCACAAGATGCATCTTTTGATAACTTGCTAAGTGCCTAGTGTACATTATATGGATAATTTTATTTTCTTTGGTTTCCATGTATTTTTTCAATGAGACTTTAGAAATAAATTCACTTGTTGAATTGCATCTTGACTTAAAAAGCACATCGTTAAATGCAAAAAAAGGAAATGTTGTGATCATTAATTTCGTTGGTAATTAGGGCTTCATAACTTTCTTTTTGAAAAGGGGCGGGGGGGGACAATGACTAAAAGCAGAGTTAAAGTAGTATAATACCATTAGTGCTTAGTATAAAACGCTTTTTCTTTCTACAGAACTCTTTATCAGAGACTCCAGTGGTTCGGGCATGTCATGAGGAGAGAAGTAAATAACGTCGGAAGGAAAATACTGGATATGAATGTCCCAGGAAGGAGGAAGAGAGGCAGACCGAAAAGGAGATACATGGATGCTATCAATGAGGATTTGAAAGAAAAAGGATTGAGAGTCGAGGATGCAATTGACCGTGTAAGGTGGAGGAGATTGATTTGCTGTGGCGACAAAAGGGAGCAGCCGAAAGTAAAAGAAGAAGAAGAAGATAGAACGCTTTTTCTTTAGTATGAAACGCTTTCTTGTTAGTTGGTATAGATTCTGTGCTTTTAGTTGCTAAGCAATAAAGACAAATTGTTTTTCGCACAAACTCACTTTCAGAACTATTAGCAATTCATAAGATTCCTACCACTATCTTCCAAAATTTAACTATAGCAGTACTTTCAACGTTTCCGTCATCGCGGTAGAGACATTGTTTGCTGAAAAGAACCAATAATATATGACAGATAAAAATATTACTTACCTTTTATTGCAGACAAAATTAAGTTAGACTTGCTCTAATATTAAAAAAATACTTAAGATGCTCTTACTAGTTGCAGCTGGAGCTTAATACTCTTTTGTTTAAAACGTTGATCTGTCTATGGAGACAATTTCTACAATTTAGAAGGACATAGTACAATAAAGATCATTGGCCTGATCGTATAATCTCTCCAGACAATATTATTTCACTGTCTTCAGTTAATGCTCATCTAAATATGATTTAATCCTTTTATCAGTAAAGGGGATGCAGTTCAAGAATGGAACGAGGGTACCTCAAAATGGGAAGAAGGTACATCAAAATGGGAAGAGGGTACATCAAAATGGGAAGAGGGTACATCAAAATGGGAAGAGGGTACCTCAAAATGGGAAGAGGGTACCTCAAAATGGGAAGAGGGTACATCAAAATGGGAAGAGGGTACATCAAAATTGGAAGAAGGTACCTCAAAATGGGAAGAGGGTACCTCAAAATGGGAAGAGGGTACCTCAAAATGGGAAGAGGGTACCTCAAAATGGAAAGAGGGTACCTCAAAATGGGAAGAGGGTACATCAAAATGG
>RDPX01000705.1:71580-85426 GCA_003991215.1 Morbakka virulenta | reverse complement strand
ATGGATAGATGGATAGATGGATAGATGGATAGATGGATAGATGGATGGATGGATAGATGGATAGATGGATAGATGGATAGATGGATAGATGGGTAGATGGATAGATGGATAGATGGATAGATGGGTAGATGAATAAATGGATAGATGGGTAGATGGGTAGATGGATAGATTGATTGATTGATTGATGGATAGATAGATAGATAGATAGATAGATAGATAGATAGATGGATAGGTACAAAGATAGATTAAAGTACAATGAAACTAACTGCTTATAACTATAAGTACGATGAAAGTAGAGACAATCTTAATTATCCTTGTTATTGGTGTAATGAAAATCGTATGTGTTACTTAAAAACATTTAATGAAAGGGACACGGAATATCAAGTTTGTAGGGTAATTTGCACTTGGCTGTGTTATTTCAAGGTAAACTTGTTTATATTGCATCTATATTTCTTGAAATGCTATATTTTTCCACGGTGTCCTTTTTTTGGTTATATTTAATTGATATTTTTGTCTTAACTTGTGTGCACCTTCACAATATGTTTATTTAACGATATTCTTTATATATATTGCACTTGAGCAAAAATTATATGAATGAAAAATTCTTTAGCAATAGCTGGATTTTGCAACCTGATACACTTAGAATCCCGGCAATAAGCTGCCTCGAAAACGTTCTCTAGTGAAAGAGTATCTCACGGAAACCGATTTTCTTGTTTCTGCTGCTTGTTCATAAAAGAAAAGTGTCACTTGATGTATTGTGAAACACATATTTGAAGGATTTTTTTTATTGAGTAAAATTAAATTTAAAGGATGGCCGAAAGAATTATTGAGGGCAAATTTTGTTGCTCACGAGAGGGAGCTATTTCCCCTTGTTTCTTAACAAGTAAGGAGATCACCCCCTTTACCCCCCCCCCCGCGCATTTTATTTCCAACGAAACCCGACAGAAGGGAACAATGCTACAGAATTATTCTTCATTGGGCAAGAAACTGGAATTTTTCACCATATTTTAAACTGGAAATTAATGATGCAGAGCACTTCAAAAGCAACTTCCTCCCATCGACACTCACATTGACAAAATGTCAGGCAACAAAAAGACAAGGAAGTAACAAGGCTTACAATCATTTGACTGCAAAAATATTAAAATTGAACAACCCCTCCTATCTCCTGAAGATGCTCCAGAAATTCAATGTTGCAGAGAGACAAACTGATCTTTGTCTTTCGTCTTCCAGCATTCGGGTGATATTTTGAAACCGAGTCATGTTAAGGGTACCAAGTTTTGCTTCCTTATGGTTGGCAAGACAAAGTCCAGACAACAGAGCTTTGTGAAGAGCAAGTCGAGAGGTCATTGTTGGTCACTATAACAATTGAAGGTGGACACGTTTAAGATTTTTGCTTTGGACTAGTGGGCTGCGTTCTTAGACTATCTGATGTATCTCAGTAAAATATAGTAGCAATTAATCTTGTATTAAAGAAAATATTTTGAATTTTAGGTAACATTGACAATGATAATATCAACAATCGTAATATCAACAATGATAATATCAACAATGATAATATTAACAATGGTAATATCAACAATGATAATATCAACAATGATAATATCAACAATCGTAATATCAACAATGATAATATCAACAATGATAATATCAACAATGATAATATCAACAATGATAATATTAACAATGGTAATATCAACAATGATAATATCAACAATGATAATATCAACAATGGTAATATCAACAATGATAATATCAACAATGATAATATTAACAATGGTAATATCAACAATGATAATATCAACAATGATAATATCAACAATGGTAATATTAACAATTTCAATTTTGCAGACGTCAGCATTTTTTCACTGTCGTAAAGTTGGTTTTACCTGAGGAAAGTGATCAACGAAGAAAGTAGAAATAAGAGGCAGACAATGAAAAGATGGAAAGCAATTTAAAAGAGGCTATGAACCATTTTCTAAAGGGAAGAAACGACTGCAACCAACCAAGCGGGAAATAGAGGTCAGGAGAAAAAGGAAGTAAAGGAGGAGAAGGAGAAGAAAGACAAAAAAGGAGAATGAGTAAAAGGAGATGAAAAGAAGGAGATATGGATATTCGTTGACTTACAAATGTAACTGTAGCTTACATTACACAGTCTTATACCCTCCTGCATGGACAAATATAGCATACCATTTTGCAACCTCTCAAAACAAGCTGTTGATTAGAATTCCATATGTTGGCACCAAGTAAAAACGTTTGGCTTGAGCTCTGATCAAAATCTGCTTTCAACATTTTTCCATATGTTTTTCTCCCTAGGAAAGGCTTGAAGCCACTTTTACACAGAGGATTATTTTTCTCATTTGATTTTTTCCTCTTTGTATTTTTTATCTTTTTAATTTACTGATCTCTTCCCTCCCGAAATTCGATCTCCGAAAACATTTATAAACCCAGTAGAATTCCATTTTCAAGGAAGAAACAAATTGACGTAGTGATTTTTTTAAAGTTTTGTCAACATTAAATCTCCTTGCAATTTTTTTGCAATACATTGTCTCATGCTCTACATCCATATTGTATTTAATTATACTTGATACTCTTTCAAAAAGAAACCACACGGAAATATATAAATACTTAACCTGAAAGAGAACTTGGTCGTGTACGTTTTTCAATTTGAAGATCACATCATCTTCCTTTTAATTCCATTTCATGGTAAGAAGTAATTCTTAGATGTGCTCCTGACAATTAATAGAGGTTCTTTTGTTGTTGATAAAAAAAATGAAATAAGTATATGTGCTATTTTTAAGCTGATACCTATCTAATCTTCTCGTCAAAAATAGATTAAAGAGAAAATTGGATTTATTTTCAACGTGGCATGGTCTTGAAATACAGATCTTCAAGTATGTTTATTAATAAACCCCTCCTCCCCCAAAGTAAACGGAAATTGCACTTTAAACCAAAATAGAACCTGTCTGCAAATGGAACCACATCCCTTAAAGGAGATAGAGGTAGATAGATAAAAAGATAGAAGTAGATAGATAGAAAGATAGATAGATAGATAGATAGATAGATAGATAGAGAGAAAGAGAGACACGGAGAGAGACACGGAGAGAGACACACACAGAGAAAGACACACACACACAGAGAGAGACAGAGAGATAGATAGATAGAGAGAGAGAGAGAGAGAGAGGGGGGGAGGAGAGGGAGAGAGGGGGCCGCGGGGCGGAGTGAGAAAATAAGAAATAAGAAAATGTTACATAATGGAACATTCTGTACAAGGTATTCTGGGGTTTAAACTGGAAAGCTTTTCTCCTTCTTGCATTATCAAAAACGTCTTTCTTTTTTGGGTTTTTAACTGAAAACCTGGTAAATCTTATTTGACACTATTTTATCACCTGTTTTGCTATTGTTAGTGGTCCACTTCATTTCCAACAAGTGTTGTAGCAGATTAATAGTATATCCACGTAAGCGCGCCATTTCCTTACTCTCCATGCACTTTGGGATCAGTTAATCTGACCACAGAAGGGACGTCTTCTGTGATAGGCTCAACCTTGTGCACGTGACTGGGATGTCCAACGATGGGAATTTAGGGAAAAGCGGCTTGCTTAAGCGAAAGGTACGGTTTAAAAAAAGGACCTTTTAAGATGAAGGCCGATTGTTTAGGTTGTAGATCATGTGGCCATGATATTTTTAGGCACTGGTTCCACTCCGTTTAATTCAATTATACTTTTGTAAATATTTTAAATCCACGAATGGCTTAATTTTACAGAGCATGTTTGTTTCAGAAACTGTACAAAGAAGACCCGTCTCTTGACAGGGTGAAAAACGTGACTCACGTAAATTTTTGAGAGTGCTCCCTGTTCTAATATGTAAGGTCACAAATACTGATATGGACCCAATTATGGATACAAAATTAAGCAGTTGTCTAGATGTTTATGCTTCCCTGTTGGTATCTTAGAAGCACGTTCATATATTTACAAACACACACAACCAGAACTTATTTAAACAAAGCACTTGACGGGGTGTTCGCCTCAACTGATTTCAAAATTAAGCTACCTCATGGTGATAAGGAGACACCATGAAAAGTCTTGGTAGTGACAGATAAAGTGATTGTATTCCCATTTTGTGAAGGGAAGAAAAGATTATATAGTACACAAAGAGACAATAGTAAATATGATCTCATTAATGCAAAGTAATGATGTACTTAATTTGATTTTTAGAGAATGAAAATAATAGAAAGGCATGTACAATTGACTAACCTTATTGCTACTATTTGGGGAAAACAAAACAACTACAGGGATTTTTCCGTTTTATTCCCAAGTTGTTTCAAGGTAGTAACATGATAGTTAAGATTACTCCATAAAAGATAATGACATTCCATAAAGTCACCTACATTTTCTTATCGAGTTCCTATTGTAGAGAAAACAAAAACAAAACAGAGTTTTTGTTGTGATCAGCAAACAAACTGCCATTTTTACAATAGTACATATATATATATATATATATATATATATATATATATATATATATATATCCTATTGAAGATCCTAATGTCGGCCCTTCAATGTTTAATGGATAAACAACATTTTAGAGATACAGGAACAGGTCCAGAATTTTAATTTGCGAATAAATACCAACAAACTTTGTATGATACAATAGCTTAATTAACCTTTCTTAATATGAACATCATTTATTTTGTCTAAAAGTACTCAGAAACTGCAGCACTGTTTATTGTGAAAGGTGCTGATGACGTCACTTTCTTTTTAGCCATTTTTCTTCGTTCGTATATCATTTTCGATAAAGTAGAAATACCGTCTGATATGCCATCACCAAGTTTAGCACTGGCTGGCTGCAAAAACCATGGATTTTTTGGTGTTAAACTATTTAAATCCAGAAGTTCTGATAACTCCACAGGGGCAACAGCAGTTACTAAATCTTGTTTATTTGCAATAAATAATACGGGTACACCTTCTTTTTCACACGAATGCAAGGCCAAGTGAAATTCCTCTTTGACCTCGTCGAATCTCAGTCTATCAGCTGAATCAATAACAAATACGATGCCATCTGCTCTTCTAACGTAGGTTTTCCAAAGAGGACGAATACTGTCTGCACCACCTGCATCCCAGACTGAAAAGCGAACATTCTTTCCAACCTTTATAGTTTCAACATTGAAACTTTGAGTTGGAATTGTAGATAAGAATTCATTTAATTTTAATTGATAAAGAACTGAGGTTTTTCCAGCATTGTCTAATCCAAGCATAACGATTTGGAGCGGCTTTGATAAGACAAGATTTTCTCCAGCTTGCCGTAAATATATCATAACTCCATTGCCCATATTAAGGTAAATAATACTATGCAAATATATTTTAAAGATATCACTTTAAAAATAGCTGTAAGATTCTAATCATTTCCTGCAATAACTTATTCACTTTTTCTCGGTAAACCATACTTGTGATATAAAAAATATTCCAAGAGCGTATTCTCGCAGGTTTCCTTAACAATCAATCGTGCACAACAATTATTTTTCCAAGTATACAGCGTTGCTTTCCTTTTAATTATAACAGGTCGAATTGTAGTAGTGTATGATTTCGTTTAGGTTAAGAGCGACTGCAAAAAAAGAATAAATCCTATCAAAATCCAACTCAAGTTTACTTCTCTAACAACAAAGTTCAATTTCGTTGTTTGCAATGGTCCTTTCAGTACGGTATTTTGAGGTTTATTGTTATCAAACAATAAACACAGTTTTTTCTAATCCTTCTATTTTTCTGGAAGAAATAGGTCAAGCTAGCCTAGACACTTTAAGTAATAATAGATTATTACTAAACGTTTGCATTCCTAGTTTGTAAGTTGCAATAAACGCTCACAGCTTTTTTTTTTGCACGAGAACGAGGCTATTAAGCTCTTGTGTTTTGTTAATTCCTATCGTCATTGAACTCTGCAGTGATAGTGCAATGATTTGCATATGAACAGATGATTGGCTTAAATTCAATTCGCAAAAAACACGATACCAAAATGTTTAAAACCTAACACGAGGTTTTTTAGAATTTTTAAATTACCTTATATTAGTGTCTGCAGCTCAGTTTACGGCTTAGGAATAAATTCTGCGAGGTTGGACTTGGCCATTTCTTTACTTACAAAATTTGTCAAACATCGCTTTTCCCAATAACAAATGTGGAAAGCGAGTGGGCTTATGTTTGACTTGGAGAGCAGAGAAATGAGGTCTACTGAATTTATCATTAAATAACAGAGCGAGAAACATCAACTTGTAATAATAGTATGTAAAAAGCGAAAAGCACAAAGTCTGACATGAGAATTGCCTTGTGAAACTTGATGAAAATTTTAAAATCTATGACGACGTCAGTAAGAGAGTGGTCTACTGGTAGGTTTTTGAAAACTCATCCACTTGCAAATATAGCAATAATAAAAATGCTAAATAACAATATAATAATGATGATGATAATAATAATAATAATCGTCGTAGTAGTCTGTAGATCGTTATCGACCTTTGGTGACCTCTCTGACCAGTTTTCGCCACTTTAATAATAAAATAATAATAATAATAAAATAATAATAATAATAAAATAATAATAATAATAATAATAATAATAATAATAATGCCTGACCTTAATCAGTTGTGTATGTCCTGAAAGGGCAGACACATCACGCATTTCTGTTTAACGGGCGGGATTAGTGGGGGAGCATCATATCTAGGTGTCGTGAACGTGGATCTCTTGTTCTGAAGGGCTGAGTACCGACTTTGCACTTTGTTACTTAGTCCTGAGGTCTTGGGTGAAACCTCACTACCATTTTAAGCAGAATGGGTCACCTAAACTGGGAATGCTCAACAAGTCACACTTAAAAGGTCATATGTTATATTTTTATTATCATCAATTTATTACACACACTTGGGTGTGATGCATGCACCCAGCTTACCCTAATGGGAGTTTGGTGGGTTTGCTAGGGTTTCTACCCTTGAATCCCCCGTGGTCTTGTCTTGCTCCACCACTCAATGATGAATCCACGGCTGAATCAAATAAACTAACATTGATAGTCTAATCCTAGAGTTGTTAATAATAAATGTCAAGGGGACATCTGATAGCGGCCTCTTTAAATTGTAATTTTCCTGTTAATAATTGTTACTTTCATTTTTATTATTGAAATAATAATCCCTTAAGTAAATTACGGTACATCAAAAAGTCAAAGTCAGTTTTGTTAACAAATCTCTTTTCCTGAGGTTTAGAAGTAGAATCATGTCACAGAATCCTAACTTGGAGTAAAGAAAAAGTGAGATAAGAACTCCCTTTTTTTCACGTTAAATAAAGTGGAGGAATATAACCTTTCGAATAACATGGTCTTCAGCTAGTGGACAGCAAGAAAAGCTTGACAACCTAAATATTACGTACAGTGGATCCAGGCACCACATCGGAACACAAATCAACTTATAAAAAAGGGGAAAGGAGAACAATGCAAAGATTGATAACAATAAAGCAAATATCCAAACGAAAGGGGAAGCATGAAGGACAGAATTTAGAGCGCGAAACAGGGGCGCGACGAGGAGATAATCAAAGTAAAGGTTGAAATAAAAGAAAGCCATATCTAGCATGTACATCAAACAGTAAACAAAAGAAGCAGGTTAAAAGGAGCACATCAGAATTTTATGATACTTCTAAGTCTGGCTAGTTTTGAGGTAAAGAGAGAATTAGTGTATCATAAAAGTTCTCCCATAGCTCTTCGTGGATTTCGTTCCAGGGGAGAACTTATTACAACACTGGCCAAGAAAGTGGAAAGCTTGTACACAGACTATCATTCAAACGAGGCTTATCACGAATCTGACAAAATGCTTCGAAAGAACTTCTCTTTACTATTATTAAGAGTATAAATTAATAGTTAAAAAAGATCAGAAAATATCCTGTTCTGCCTCCTTGCAGGCGAGGGGTAATTCAGTCTCTGCTATTCCTGAAAAAGTAGCAGCAGGGTAATTAAATTCCTCGAAGGTTTGTTTGATACAACCAAATGTTTCTTTAGCTGAGTGAGGCCTCCACGTTCACGGCTGCCTATTTTTGAAACAAATGCTACAATCTTTTGATTCTACTTAAACTTAGATTTAGGGTTTAAACAATTTTAAAAATATGTGATTGCAAGAATAAAATCGATTTGTGGATTTGAAGGCTAATTGCAGGTGGTACTTTTGTGGTACCAGCAGTTGGATGGATGCCAACCGCTAGCTATTTCTGTTTTCAGTCTGTCAAAACGATTATCAAATGTGTGTGTGTGTGTGTGTGTGGGGGGGGGGGGTAAAAATTTCTTCGTTCTTTTAAGTATGCCAGCAAGAGTGTCACTGAAAGGAATCTCTTCTCAACGAAAGATGTTGGAAGGAATGAAACGTAAGAACATTACGGACATTTCCAAAAGTAAGCTGACCCACGAATTGTCAGTTAATTAGATAACATAAATGCTCCTTTATTTTTGATTCAACATTTCAAACACTGCAATTTGCATCACTGACTAAAACAGAATTTGAAAACTTTTTTCCGTTTGCATGAGCAACATGAAGAACAGACCAGTATAGTTTCAATCTCTGCTGCCATGGAAACATCTTTTACCTCTTTGTTGGCAGTGGTATTTCAATATGTCTAGTCACACAGCTGTCGTGTCCACGATAGAGAGACTCTCAGATTCTTACCAAAACAATTTTGACCATCATTTAATAATGTTTTAAGTTTGTTATGTCATGTTATGCAAACGAACAATTTTGGTCCATCTTCAAAGTACCTAGTGGTTTTTTACTCTTTCAGAGTCAATTCCCTCTCATTATTTTTTTTTGTGTGTACGGTACTCTTTTGTTTTTGTGCATGATAACTGTTCCATAAAATTCGTTGCTTATTACTTTAATGTTAAATGATCCATTCGATCTTTATAGCTCCAAAGGCAGTTTGTTTTGTTAGACCACAACCTAAACCTTGGGCCTTAAAACAAGGAGTAGGCTTATTGTTTTCCAAAAAAACCGTTTAAATTTTAACACCATTTTCTTATCTGCTTGATAACTATATATTATAACTATATATATTATAACTATATATATTATAACTATATATTATAACTATATATTCGTGTTTTTATAACACAGCATTGTTTTAATGTTTTTCTAAATGTTTATTAAAAGAATCCAGTTTTTTACACACATATTTTCCACTTTTCCTAAAATAATCTTTGAAATCGCGAAATATGATTGTCCTTTTAAACCTTACGCGGTGGAGCAATTTAAAACTTGACTTTGTGCTAAATTATCTTACCAAATTTTTGTCTTCATAAGAACGTTAGAATCTTCCACAATTCGAATACGAGATTATTATACTTATCTCGTCCTTACATATATTGTTATGTATTGTTATTGGCAAAACAGAAAGAAAACAAATACCGTCAAATGAACGTTTATGATTTCGCCTGAGTTTGTCCCTTTGTCTGTCTGTTTGTCAGCTGTTCCATATTTAGAGGTTGGGAACCACAGGTCTCCAGCCTTCCCGGTATTGGACCCTCACGGCAGAGCTGTTATTGATTGAGCCTGGTTATTTTCCTAAAGTTGTCAACATACTGTCTGCGGTAGCGACCTCTTGCCAAATTGCAAGCTACTCCTCATCGGCTACATCATTGGATGTGTGGCCGAAGTGATGAAATGATGACTTTCAGGAGACATTTTGAAGTTCTTAGCATTTCATCCACTTTTTGTAGTTATTTTCTGTTGTTTTCAGCTAACTCGTAGTTTCTGGCGGTATTACTACATTTGAAAAGGTTCTATCTTCGTCTCCATTGCTGCAGTGATGATCCATACTTTCGAAGTGTAGAGAAGAGTTGACAATACAAATGCCTTAGTTAGCCTCAGCTGAAGCGACAGGTTTATCTTGCGACATGTTCATCGGTCCACTAAAAATAAAACTATGTTTCGACTGATGTTATCAATTGTAATGAAAGAATAATAACTTTTTTACTCCAGAAATAAATTCCAAAAAGTTTCTTTTGAAGCAAAAGTGAGCTTTAGGTGTTGTCCGGCTTTCAGAGACTTTTACAAGAATTAGCTGAAAGGAAGATCGATCTAACCACCAATAATCTCAAGAGTGCTCAACAACAACAACATACATACAAATTTATATATATATGAAAGAAACAACAAAACACGGAAGTGTCAGTTTGACATATTTAAAAGATCATCACCCACTTACGTATTACAAGATGCTCTTACATATTCTTCTTGTTCTTACTTATAAATGGCTGATGATCGTATAAATATGTAAAACTTGACAGTTCCATATTTTATTCTTGTTTCTTTCCTGATAAATCTATAAACGGTCTATTAGAAAGAAAAACAAGCACGCTGGTTCTATACACAGCGGAAGACATATATATAGAAGCCTATCAATTCTTTTAAGACAGTAATATGAGACCATACTTGGCATCTGAACAGCCAGAAAGAATGAGACTACACAAAGTGCTCAAACCACTTCCAGGGGAGTGAGTATCTCATATATACCTAAATAATTATGTTTGTCTGACGATGGGAGAAGTATCTCTCGAAACGTATCCCAGAAAAAGCTTACGGCTCGTGACATAATAAAACTCTTACATCTACAAATATGTTTGTGTTTGGGAATTCCTGCATGTATACCGTATTTCTCTAAATAAAAACGACTGTCTGAAGCAATTACAATTGCCCAGTTCATTAAAAGAACATTTCATTAACAGAGAAAAGTACCCAGTGAGTATTATAAAAACTAGTTACAAGACTTGAAAGTTACAAGACGTAAAAGTTACAAAATTTAAAAGTCATGACTTAAAAGTTACAAGACTTGAAAGTTACAAGACGTAAAAGGTACAAGATTTAAAAATTGCAAGACGTGGAAGTCACAAGATTCAAAAGTTACAAGACGTAAAAGTTACAAGATGTAAAAGTTACAGGACTTAAAAGTTACAAGACTTAAAAGTTACAAGACTTAAAAGTTACAAGACGTAAATTTACAAGACGTTAAGTTACAAGACGTAAAGTTACAAGACATAAAGTTACAAGACTTAAGAGTTTATTAATCATTGTCACAGATCATGTGAAGTACATTTATTGTGTATTCCCACTCATACCTTTTTTTGCGGTAAGAAGATAATTTTTTCTGTTTACCTGTTTAAATTCTGCACATGTGAACTGACTCCAAAATTAGTTTTGATCAAAACTTTCTACAGCTGAATTAACATCATTTTCTTAATAGAAAGTTAAGACAAGGGGTTGCAACAGCAAATAGCCCGGTTTTCTCCTGGTAAGTGTTAAACACTGCTTGACATCAAATTGTGTTTTGAAAGAGAAATACACCGTTGTAATCCTGACAATATTTCTTAAATAGACTGGAAGAGCAGGTATGACACTACACACTGGCCTGCTAGAGCAAGTTCTTAATGTAAATACTGTGGAACTGTCATATGATACAACGAATTTTCAAGAGAGAGTTACCTAAATTTGTTCCAAACGAAATTTGTTACAGGTGGAATGGAGATAAAGAAGAGACTAGGCAGGGGAAAAATAGATAATTCATTATATCATAGTCCGTGGATTCCACAGAATTAAGATTTGTGAGAATGGCAATGTGTACATCAGAGAGTACTTCAATAGTCCAAGCACCGGAAATGTCGAGTTTTGAAATTGTCAATGTAAATGAAATAGAAACCACTAAGAGGCATGAATGTCGTAAGAGGGATTTATAAAACAGTAAATGGACTGTGATGCCTAACTTTTTCCTCATAAATGTTAATAGTCTAATCTATAATATCGTGGTGTTTTGATTTAGAATTTCAATTTTAATCTTGGTTGAAGCTGAGTGTACAATTATTTCGAAGTCTTATTGTATAATTGGCTTTAAAAAGATCGTTCTT
Organism: Morbakka virulenta; assembly: GCA_003991215.1. Lineage (NCBI taxonomy): Eukaryota > Metazoa > Cnidaria > Cubozoa > Carybdeida > Carukiidae > Morbakka > Morbakka virulenta. The sequence continues at coordinate 73,525 of RDPX01000705.1, read as the reverse complement.
TTATACCAGAGTTAACTTTCAACAAAAGGCTACTATATAAAGTTTTCAATACGAGAAGGAGAAGCTGTGAGGATAAGTTTACAAACAGCACTGTTGCAGTTTCTTTAAAATGAATGAAAATGATCACCATCAAGGCACAGAAAAATTCAATACGACCAATGCAAGTGATGACTGTCTTGAAATATTTCAAGACATCGTTCGTTTTTCTCTTGCGTGTGATCCTCAGTAAACCTTTTGCAGTGTGCGTTAACAATCATATCCTTATTTAAAAGTAAGATGGTAAACCTCAACATAGTATACCAGTTATGTTCAATCGCTGAATAATGATTTGAATTATCATAGTTGTTAGACGTTGAGGAGTGAATAAAAGCTGGTACTTGTTATCTATCCCCCTTCCTCAAGATTTAGTAGACTTTTGTCCCATAAAAATCCCCCCTCCAAATTATATATCAAACAAAAGAGCATTTATCACTCTATAATCGGTGTAAATATCTTGTTCAAAATTGAATATTAAGTTGGTCAACTAATCAGATCAAAACGATGACTTTGCCAGGATCTGCAAATGTGAAAATGTTTTCTCAATATCAACCCTTCCGAGGTAAAAAACTCCAGATTCATAGAAATATATATTACAATGAAAAACACATCCATGAAGAAAGGCAAGAAAAGTTTATAAATAAGTTAGTAATAAAAAGCAATATTGGGAATTAGCATTAATCGCAAAACGACCAAATCTATGGTTTAAATGAGAGCAATTATCACTTAGTGTACTACTAAGAGTCTCATCTATCTCCAGGGAGCTGTACCCACGATCGCTATTTCCATTCCTTCAGTTAAACCTAACACAGTGACTTCAAATAATGTGTTGATAATAATGTCTGATTCTGGCTGAAATAACCCCTCCCCCGCAAATTTCGATTTGCGGGGGAGGCAATTCACCCATGTATAAATTTTCGAACAAGTGGTAGCGGCGGCTAAAAATACAACGAAAGATAACATGACATTATTTCTATATTTGTTTTTCTCTTTTAATCTTGTCTGAGATAAGGTCACTCCTTTGACTCTCATCAAAAAACCTGCAAAAATCAGTATCTAAATAAACTGGAAAAACCAAAATGCAATGCCTAAATGCAAAACTCAAATTCCTATTTGTCCCCTCTTAAAAATAAATTAGTTGCGCGTTAAAACGAAAAATACGGCAATTATGCATAATAGAAATTACCGACATAGTGGGTGTGGATGAAAACGGCGTTCATCTTCTTTAATTCATAATAAAACTATGGGCGTGTGCTATGCCTGTGGTTATCTGACGAAAAAAACCAAATTAGTAAACATGACTGCATGGGGAAAAGCAAAGTAAATGGAATATGAATATGAATAACGTGCTGACAAAATAAATCTGCGTATATAGTAGTATCACACCTAGGACATTTTTATTCTATCACTCCCTTGCTTAATTAATTCGCGTCCATGTGAAATCTATTGGATCCCGCGAATATTCAGCTCCGCTCATATATAATCAGTTGCCCCCTGGAATGAAAGCTGTTTCTTCTTTGTGTGATTTAACACTGGGACCAAAAATGTCGGGTTCGCGGTGACCTGTTTCTCTTATTTGTCAGGTCCTCAACACCACTGAAAAACGTTAAGTTTTTTCAAGCTTACGCCAGTTGTTTTAAGTCCACAGCACTTAAAACTTCCCAGTGACGGGTGGTTGAGTGTTACCACTTAATCTTCTGTTGGAATTCACTGGAGCATGATGGGAAAAATCTCTCTCTCTCTCTCTCTGTCTGTCTCTCTCTGTCTGTCTCTCTCTGTCTCTCTCTCTGTCTCTCTCTCTGTCTCTCTCTCTCTCTCTCTCTCTCTCTCTCTCTCTCTCTCTCTCTCCTCTCTCTCCCCCTCACTTTCTTTACTCACTCTCTTCTCTCTCCCTTTCTGAATTACTCTC
>RDPX01000705.1:41458-66004 GCA_003991215.1 Morbakka virulenta | reverse complement strand
ATAATATATATAATAATAATATATATAATAATGCGGAGCTCACTGCGCATGCGCAGTTTGAGCACTCTGATAGGATCCCACAATAACTTCGTAAGCGGTGCTTGCTCCGGCAACATGGCCTGAGAGTTATGTCTCAGAAACTCTGTGCTGCACTGATGAACCCACAAAGGGCGAAACAGTACTGTATGTAGCTTGAGTATATATATATATATATATATATATATATATATATATATATACACTGTTGGGAAGAATGACAATCATACCTTTGTGGACAGATAGGCATAGAGGAACAGATGCATACAAAAATGGATATAGGCATACATATAATAGCATTAATCCAGTGACCAAAGATCCATTACAAAGTTAATATATTTTCATTTATCAAAGCACCCAAAAGCAATTCATAGTTTAAACATGCAGGTTATTTACAACACAGAGCAATACATATGATCTGTACCCTCTTTAATCCTGAAATGCGCTAATGTTGAAAATGATGTCGTTTTACTGCTGCTAAAACAGTTCTTTTACGCATAACACTATCCTTCAAGGTGGATATTTAAGGCCTTGTTCTATACGTTGCCAGCTGAAATTCTTTTTTAAGTCTGTCTGCATCCAGTTGTCTAAAATAGTACGAGTCTTCATCATGGACCATTTGTTCTTGCAAATCTCTGATATCTTGCTCCATTCTTTTTCTCATTTCATTACGAAGCTGGTACATTACCTAAAATGTAGGAAACAATAAAAAAAAATATATTAAAAAAAGGAGTTGGTTTACTCATTCATTAAAAATATTGTATTTATATTTCCAGACATTATTTTAGAAAAATAATTATTTTGTACCAAGGGGCGAATGAGAAAAAAACAACAAAGCAAAATGCTCTGTGCCCACCCACTTCCAATTGGCTTAAACATTCTCTTAAAAGGAGGTTTACAACGTAGAAAAATCAAGTGAATTTTCACAGGCTTGTTCTATTAACATCATTTTGACGCTTCACATCATATTTTTGCTTTTAATTTACATCATGGTTTGTATATTTGTGCAAAAAGGGACCACAAGGAGACCCACTGACATTATTTTATCTAAGTTCTTTAAAATGTCAAAGTGGTTACCACACGTCAAAGGCGTTGTTACTGTTTTTGCGCTTCAATCTTTTTCAGAGGAATGGCAGGTGGTATTAAATAGAGTACAGTTATGGGCTACATCAAATAAATACTGTGCAATTTCAAGTATAAAAGACGCGAATATACGTGATGCAAAGCTCACCACAATGACGGAAAGTTGACTTATATCTTTTGCTATTCACAGATAATTAGATTAAAGCAAATGTCTTCCCAATACAGATTTATATTAAAAATCTTAGTTTGTGAAAAAATCTTGTATAAGGTGAGTGTCAAACGAATATGGAATATCAAAGGAATAGTTGGTTGTTTTTTTTTAGTTTTTAACGTCATTTCCCCCAAGTAATTGAGGCTCAAACGGTGCCCTTCAGAGGGACTTTGATTTGGCAGTGAGGAATTGCTTCTTTTTATACAGCAGACTCTTGTCACTCAAATTGGCATACCAATATCAAAATCGTTCTATGTAAGACCCTGTCAAGCGTCAACCATTTAAGTAGTCAAAAACTACAATCATGTTTACAGTAAGACAGTTTGCATACATGGGCAGCATTCTTACTTCCGATGCAAAACCAAACCAAGGAAATATACGACACATCGGTAACACCAAGGCTACTTCCAAAAAGATGGAGCGGGTATTAATTTCCAAAAGCAAAACAATAATGCAATGGGCAATAATGGGCGCTTCTAAATCATAAGCCACTATACCAGGGCAACAGAAAATGACAGAAACAAAAAAACCAACCAAACAAAACAAACAAAAAAAACCCCAACAAAAGTAGCCCCAAAACCACAAAAAGCCCCTCTTAATGCAACCCGAAGGTAAGACAGACATGGTAGCAAGTATTTTCAATTTCTACAGTCGACATCCTCTAGTAAATATAATCTTAATCTTGTTGACGCACACGTCTAGGGTAAAAGTTTGTTTTCTTTATTGGGTAAGCACTTTTACCAGTTTGTATTATGCAATATTATTATTATTATTATTATTATTATTATTATTATGTATTATCCAATTGAAAGAAAGCACTAGAAGAATGAAGATATACATGGAGACATGATCAGGTTCTGAAAGTACTAAACATTGCATTTGCGTCCAAGCAAGACGAATTCAAAAAAGGGAAGAAGAGAAGACTCGAGATATAGAGGAAGATAGCATTTCACAAGTCTGGGAGGAAAAATAAAGTTGTCACTGAAAGGAAATCAAGTGTGTCTGACCCTCGTTGGGATGTGGAGGGAAAATCCCAGTTAGTGGCTGATGTAGACAACTTTCTTGTGTTTCCCATACGTTTTACTGCCAAAAGACCAGACCTGGTTGTGTGGAATGAGACGGCCAAGAGTGAAATTGTGCTGAAACTAACTGTTACGTGGGAGGAAAATTTTAGCGATGCGGAACAGAGAAAGGAGAGAAGGTATGCGTCATTGATCGAGGAGTGCGAGGTGAGAGGGTGGAAGATGGAGTTTTTTCATCTAGCAATTGGTGCCCGTGGCTACAATGAGCGTGGGTTGGATGTGCTACGTAAGTTTTGCTTTCCTCCATTGGAGCTAAGAAAACTAATCAACAGATTACAAGAAACAGTATGAAAGGAAAGCTTTTGGGTATGGATGAAACGGGAGGACCCAAAGTGGATGAAATTTTCTACTACAGCACCAAAGCGAAGGACACCTCCATTATCGGACGGGCGCCGCCACATCCAATACTGTAGATGAGTAGGGACCGAAACAGTGGGCGTGGTTCCTCCTGATGATGAACTAAGGTGATGGATCCACAAATGGAGATGCTAGTAGAATCCGCAGCATTTTGAGGTTTTTAGGATCTCAAATGTTGAAAGAATCAATCTTCGCTAAGTACTTTTAGCTGTTTGTGTGCAACGTGAAGAAGCAAATGAAATCAGATAAAATCCGGGACAGAAAGCTCGTGACTTGCTCCAACCTTTCTTGAAGTCAATAATGAATAAGGAATTAAGGGATAGTATCTTGGTCGAGATAAAGAGATTTTACTTCATGAGAACGATATTAACTGCTCATTTAGCAGTTTTACTAAAGCTACTGACATGAAATGGAGGGACTTGTCGAAAATAGAAAAAGAACGTTTGATACAGTCAATCTCCGAAATACACTCATTTCTATTATTCAGGACCAATACGTATTGACAGTATATTTCAATTGCTCTTCAAAAATATCTTTTATCTTGCAAAGAAAACATTGCCTGTATTAGGAAATCTGGGAAAAAAGGAAATCGTAGTTACAGTTCATTTATCCCATTTCTGTTCTGGTAGAGGTCCTGAGCAAAGAATATTTTCCCTGTATTCCCAAAAGATACATCAAATTTTAGCTCCACATTGCATTACTGTGAAAGAAAAAGAAGTAGGATGAAGTAAAGAACAAAATAAATGATGTTGCTACTTGTTGTTTATTGAAGGTTCGTGCAAGGATTAACCTTTTGTCCTTAATAAATACTAATAACAAGTTTCTTGGTATTAACTTTTGGAATTTACATAACAAGAAATAAATTTGTAAACCACTAGTCTTAAGCTCTTTGCTAAAAGGTTATCGGTAAAGCAATTTTGGTCACGCGATTTAAGGGAAGAGGGTTGACACTAGTCTATGGCCCCATGAGTGATAACCTTCATAACAGAAGCTTTTGTCCATTGTAATAAATCCACTAGCTAAGAGAACGTATTGCTCAAATGACAGTAGCAATGATAAACAACAGCAAAGTAACCCAATCAAGTAAGTTAGTGAAATATAATTAAACAAAATTAATTTCCATTTTATTTCTGGTATTTAAATGGCAGAAAGTGATAATTCAATAGTTTTCATTGAGATAGAGAAGGACTATGAAATTAAGAAAAACAATCTCATGTTAATATCAACTGGAATTAGCAGAAGTACCATATCAAGATTTTCGTGAGCAACGTTTCTTTCATAGCAGCCAAATCTATTAATCCAAGAGAATCAAGTGCTTTATAAACAGAAACGTCTCTTGAGGGCATCAAATAATCCGATACAAAAGTCACGACTTACACGGATTTTATAACCGAAGAATTTCATTCAGATTTACAAAACCACCACTTTTTAAAGTAGCATGGTGATGTGTGAATCAATGAAAAAGAATACGCCGAAAAAAGCATCGAAAACTCTAAGTAAATCTGTTTTGCATTGCAAGAGATGGCAGATACCGCGGATGAAAAAAGAAAGCCTAAATATCAATCACATCTGTAGGAAATCTTGAGCTAGTAATATAGTGGAGTAGACCCGCAAAATTCCCCACTAGACGTCAAACATAGGCAAACATAATCTTGTCGCTGGGTGCTGTTTAGGTGAAAAGAATAATCATATCGCTTCAAACAATTCAACAAGTTTAATTTTCGAGATCAATGAACCAAGAAGTATTTTAGCAAAATGATGAATTTTTAAAACAATGACCTCAATCTATAAAAACTCATTGGTCATTGATCCCTCTGTAACCAGCTAGGGATGAAGCTGGGGGCGTGAAGAGAGCTATGCGTCCTTGTCAAAATATTTCAGCCTATTCCGCTTTCCCAGGAAAAATACAGGTTGCAAAATATGTTTTATATGAAAAAGAAATATATAACCCAATGTCTGTTTTATGAGTTTTTTTGTATCAAGTAGCCCATACCATCAGAAATAGTGCCTATAATTCATCTGGTCCTGTCACTTACTTGGGTATTGACTCTATAAAGTAGGGTACAGTATACAGGGAGATTTTTCTTTACCAGGGGAACGAGGAACCCGAATTCTTTCAAACAATTCCTCGGGGAATTTTATTACATAAAAACAGGCTAAGTCCTACAAGTTTTTACTACATAAAATGAGGAAATGTATGTAAATGAGATAATGCAATGATCTCCAGAGATTTTGACTTTATTTTTTTATAAGTCTGACGCATGAAAATGAGAGCATCTGGAGTGTCATCATTTAGCGGATTTCTGGTCTTAGTTGAAAAAAGTCCCATATCTGAAAATACTCTTTCAAGTCTCTTCTTGCTAGTTTCATGTAAGTTGATTTCCTTCTTGATGATTCGAGTGCTTAAATCTTCAATGACAGGAGAACCTGAGTGCTCATCCTCTTCCATAAATGATGACAATTCTTCAAAAATTAAAAAAATCTAGACACATTCGAACGAAGGAAGTGCTTGAATAAATCGGAGTACATTGTAAGTTTTAGAATCGATAAAATAATAGATGACGTTATGTGTTATCATTTGCGGAATATATTTCGGTAACCTGTACCATCTTCAGCCATATTATTGATATTAAATATTTATTCCTATGAATAAAGGTAGAAAACAGTCAATAAATAGAACAAATAGAATTTTAAACGACCGTTATGTTGTGGCTAGAAGCTCTAACTACCACTTTATTGTCAATTCCCGACTTCGGAACTCGTCCTTCGTGTTAATGGTTGGGCAAAGTTCCCGTTGCCACAGAGCCTCAAGGGTCATTAACAAAGAAACTCTCGATGACTGAGCCAATATTTCGACATCGTCAGCATTGATTGCTTTTCTCGCGTGACAGTTCTTTAAATGCTTACCAATTGGTTGAGAGGGTTTGCAATGGTGTGAGAAGCGCTCTGTTATATGCTGGACAGTATGCCCAACATAACACGCTTGACAGCGTGGACATGTAATCTTGTATACCACATGGCTTCTAATTTTCCTCTCAACTTTGGCTTTTAAAGAAGGCAATACTGTTCTCAGCTTGCGTAATGTCAAAACTGGCTGACATGGAGCTTGGCATTTTCTAAGTGCTCTGCAATAATGTTCTGTGGCATTCCCTCGATATTCTAGAAATATTTGCATCTTTGGTATTTTCTCCTCTGATGGTATTTCTGAAGGAATGTTCCTAGTACTAGCTACCTCCTTATTCTTCTTCACAATCTTTTCCAAAGTCTGTTCAATTACTGGCTCATAAAACTGAGGAGGGTATTGATTCTTTTCCAGTAAGTATTTCGCTTTTTCTAGGCTAGTGTGAACATTTTCCCAGGTACTGCATGCTCGATGGATTCTATGGACTAGACTAGAAACAACACTTCTCTTATACTTTTTAGGTGCCAGAGTATGGTAGTTCATGACTAATCCTGTATCTGTGGGTTTAGTGTACCATGTTGACGTGAGTTTATTGTTACGACGCTGAATTAGCATATCTAGAAAAGGATAAACTCCATCTACCTCTCTCTGAATGGTAAATCTAAGTGATGGATGAAGATTGTTTATCTGTTGCAACTTTTGATCAATTTCTGCCGATTTTATACTTCTGATGATATCACCCATATAACGATGTTTCAACTTGGTATCATCCGTAATGATTGGATCTCTCCGACTCAGCCATCCATTTGCCAGCAACGGGGCAGGTGGACTTCCCATTGCTAGTCCATCTGTCTGTCTGTAGTACCCGTCATGAGTAAGCATCTGCACATTACATGTACATCGTTGCATGAGTTTTATGAAAGTACCCTTATCAAGCGGTGGAACTGTGTGTTGTCCCGAGTATAATAACTCCGCACATTCGGTAATAGCCTCGTTTACTGGGACATTTGTATACAAGGAGGCTACATCAAAACTAACAATCTCCTCATCTTCATCTAAGGTAATATCTTTGAGGGAGTCAGCTATAATGTTTGTTGATGTGTCTATATGACACTCTGGCACTACTGAAAGCCATTCTGTAAGTTGCAGAGCAATTTTACGATAAGCTGAACCTGGCATCGAAAGAACTGGGCGTGTTGGGACTCCATTTTTATGAACCTTCGCTAATCCGTATAACCTTGTTGATTGGCTACCTTGCGGTCGTATCTTTTCATACAAAGTATCATCAATTTTACATTCGCTCTTCATTCTTTTCAGTTCATCAACAATCCTTTCATGCTCCTTCAATACCGGATGTTTAGCATTCTTTCTGGTAGAAAGTGTCTCTTTTTCAAACTGAGGCAGAAGCAAAATCTCTGATAACTTATCTTCATAAGCATTGCGTTTCATTATACAAATTCCAATTCCTTTATCAAATGGAACTGCCAACAGGGCATGTTCTTCGAGGTATCGTTTAGTTAATGCAATATTGCGGGAAGATTTCTGCTTTTTGCATTTTTTCACATAATTCAGTGTTTTAACATTAATGTCTGTTATGGTCTCCTCATCACTGTTTTGCGTTTTGCGGTGGTTTAAAAGGCCATCAAGTTGAGCGAATACATCCTTAGGCTGGAACTTTTCGAGCACTGCATTTTTTGGACCCAAAGATAGGGTCTCCATAACATACTTTGGTGGCACATTATCGAGTTGGTATGAAATAACAGTGTTTTTAACGTTAAAGAGAGGTCTTTCCTGTTCCTCTGATAACTTAAGAAGCTTTTCGTTGTGTAACGCTTGTCGTTTTAAAATTGAAATTCTACAGTTCATTCTGCTGTGAGCAGCAACAGATATAAGTAATATTTCCGGTATTGTATCTTTAAGTATTTCACGTTTTTCCNTTTCATTATACAAATTCCAATTCCTTTATCAAATTGAACTGCCAACAGGGCATGTTCTTCGAGGTATCGTTTAGTTAATGCAATATTGCGGGAAGATTTCTGCTTTTTGCATTTTTTCACATAATTCAGTGTTTTAACATTAATGTCTGTTATGGTCTCCTCATCACTGTTTTGCGTTTTGCGGTGGTTTAAAAGGCCATCAAGTTGAGCGAATACATCCTTAGGCTGAAACTTTTCGAGCACTGCATTTTTTGGACCCAAAGATAGGGTCTCCATAACATACTTTGGTGGCACATTATCGAGTTGGTATGCAATAACAGTGTTTTTAACGTTCAAGAGAGGTCTTTCCTGTTCCTCTGATAACTTAAGAAGCTTTTCGTTGTGTAACACTTGTCGTTTTAAAATTGAAATTCTACAGTTCATTCTGCTGTGAGCAGCAACCGATATAAGTAATATTTCCGGTATTGTATCTTTAAGTATTTCACGTTTTTCTGACAGTCTGTCCCTTGCTGTTTTCAGGTCTTCTTTGGCTCGGATATGCTCCTTCCTCAAAAGACGTCGTTGGAATTCATGAATCAATTTTTCATCAAAATAGCCATTCCGTGGAATGCGAAATTTTAAAAACCGAGGTATCAGATCTGCCTTGATACAGTTATCGATAAACTTTATTCGAAGATTATTGTTTGCAACTTTCTTCAGTCCACTTTGGTATTGAAGAAACATCTTCCAACAATCATGTCGAATGAGTTCATTAGCCAACAGGCGACGTGGTAAAAACATAAATGTCAATGATGAATAAATAAAATAATAGATGACGTTATGTGTTATCATTTGCGGAATATATTTCGGTAACCTAGGTTACCGAAATATATTCCGCAAATGATAACACATAACGTCATCTATTGTTTTAGAATCGAACCAAAATAATCGAATACCAAGCAGTCAATTTAATATATCTTTATTGGCCCACACAAACCTTTTACGTTGGTATTGCTGACCATTTAGGGCTGTGGGAAGGACAGTTTTGACCATTTTTCAATTTAGAAAAATTGATGCCATGTGGGCCCATTTCAGGTCCTCTATTTGTCCTCCACCTGTGATGTAACGTTCTCTAATACTATTCTGTCACAACTTTCACGTCTTAATAATTTCTACTGATATCAAATATGGTCCATATTCTCAAATGTAAGATCAAACATAAAATCGAAAGGTTATTTCAGCTTAGACACCGTGTGGTATGTGCACACGTCTTCAAAATTCTTAAAATTTCAAAAAATATTGATTTTTAATTATGCACTGTCCAAAACTACTATTACAACAAAAATACATATTTCATCATACATTTTTACAAGGTGTCATACAAGGTGTCATACAAGGTGTCATGCAAGGTGTCATACAAGGTGTCAGCAGAGACCTGGTGAAGGATAGGATAACTTGGAAGTCAATTTCAAGAAATCGTCCAACACATGCTAGCATGTAAAACGGACGTTAAACCGAATATGATGATGATGATGATGATGATTTTTCAGTTTTCGTTTAAAAGTCAAAACTGATAATCTTTCATCAATTATTGACATCTGCTGATCACATAACAAATTAATGGTTCTCGATCGTTTAAAATTTCTGGTAACATTTAATCATGTCAATAACGTTTACTATCCTCGATAAAGTTCAAGGGAAGTCCGACGTCCCCGAGCTCTCCAATACAAATCTATGCGAGTGTTAAAAAGAGGAATTGAAAAGATAATAAGGATCAAACCACCACAGCACTATTCAGCTATTACTATTCACTAAATGACATCCAAACACCTCTTCCACCTAAGATAATCATCTTTAATTTTCTAAACTAGTAGATAATAAAACCGTTCTACTACCTTAATCAAAAAAACATTGAGAAATTTTGAACCTTGCGTGTCTACTAATTAAAGGTTTAGATCTGACTGCATTTAATTTCAAGAAAAACCCACCAAAATCCACTTACACACCTAATAATATACTTTCTAGCTAAATAAGATCATTGTCTTACCTTTTTCTGATGTTTCTCTCTTAACTCCATATCTTGTTTTTCTTTCGCTAGATCTTCTGCGAGCATGGTAAATTTATCACGGTAACTTGTCAAAGTTAAGAAAAAATTGTGAGAATAATATAATAAAGATGAAAGGATTTGGAATTGTTGAAAAGTCAATAACACTGGCGTGCGTTCAAAAACTTTTTTTCCAACGTCGAAGGTTTTTCAACTGTTTGTGTATTTTTTGGTGCCCTGATTCCAAAAATAATATCCATTTTCTTTGGTCAGGTCACATTTTTGACATATGATCACTACATGTTTTGACATTTGAACAGTACTCAGTTAAAGAAAAACAGGGCTGTAGCTGGCCCAATCTTTGTTTTCAAATAGAAAACGGGACGGGAGCAGGCTCAATCTGAAACCGAAAATGCATCTTTCTTTACCTTAAGGAAACTGAAACTGAAACGTTTGTGCATCACAAATGTACAAATCATCCTGACAACTTCTGTTATATATGTGGTAATGTGATTCTTCCTGGTCGCCTTCCAAAAATAACTGATTTTGTGAAGAAGGCATATCATGCTTGCTTTGGAGTTAACCTTGGAGACCAGTAAAAACCATTTACACCCCATGTTGGCCTCAAAACATGTGTTGAGAGCTTGCGTGATTGGAGAAATAACAAAGGCAAAAGTATGCCATTCGCTGTTTCTACGGTGTGGAGTGAGGGTAAAGATCATGCGACAGACTTATTTTTGCATGACTAATCATACAGGAATCAATGGCAAGACCAGGCATAGTGTTCAGTATCCTGATGTTCCTTCTGCCATAAGACCAGTCTCTCATGGTCCAGACCTACCTGTTCAAGAGCCAGATGTTGCAATGGAATCTAACTCTGAATCAGAATCCGATAACACATATGACAGAACAAAGGGTGAAGAATACATGACAGAAGAGAATGACCGGTATGTGCCTCTAACACAAACAGATCTCATTTACCTGACACGAGACCTAAACCTCTCATATAAATCTGGCACCTGGAACAACATTCTCCTGGCATCGAGGGCGTGAAAGAGAATTCAGACAGTTCTTCACAACTCAGAGAGACTTGTCATTGGTTTACTGCAAAAACATGGCTGGTTTGTTGAAAATGGTCTATGTTGCTACGGAATGGCGACTTTTCATCAACTCGGCAAGCAGAAGTCTCAAGGCAGTTCTCCCTCTTAATGGAAATAAATACTCTTCGATTCCAATTGGTCATTCTGTGCAAATTAAAGAAACCAAAGACAACATGGATCAGCTGTTGTCTGCTCTCAACTACTATGACCATGGTTGGTTGATCCGTGGCGATCTTATTGTTGCTGGGTTGGTTTTAGGACTACAGGGTATATACACAAAGTATCTATGCTTTCTGTGCTCGTAACACAGTCGAGCTGATGATCAATGCTATATCAGAGAAGAATGTCCGCCAAGACAAGGGTTGGACTCTGGTTCGCACAATGTTCAGTCTCGCACTCTTGTTGAACCAAACAAGATATTACTTCCACCCTTACATATCAAACTGGGACTTATGAAGCACGCTGTAAAGGCAATGGTCAGGGAATGCAGAGGGTTTACTTTCCTGTAGCAGACGTTTTCTCGGATAAGCTTTGAAAAGCTTAAGGCTGGCATTTTTGATGGTCCTGAGATAGGGGAACTCATGAACGGTTTAATGTTTGATGATGCACTGTGTGCACCTGAGCTTTCTTCTTGACTGTCGCTTAAGTCATTAATTACCTTTCTTGCAAACAGCTGGAGTGGAGAATACGAGAAGGACGTCAACGAACTCCTGACGAACTTCCAAAAATTGGGGGCCAGCATATCAGTCAAAATACCCTTTCGACGTTCTGACATTCGTGTCATGGAAGAACGCTACCAAGGCAAGTAAGATGCGAACTTTCTTGTGGGCTACTGTTGGTGTTTGAAACGAGACGTGGTGGCTACTTAGCACAAGTGAAAGTCACTAAAAAGGTCCTTCATCCATGATTACCTTTTGTGTAATGAATATTCTTTATTTTCTGAAGTTTGTTGGATAAAATGCATACTTTTTTGTGAAGCACTAGCTCGAAAATTAAAGGTGATAAATAGCACTAAAGGGTATTGATAACAATTCTTTTACAACCTCGTATCTCAAAAACATGACCTGATTGGACAAAATAAGTATGATTTTAGGATTTTGCATAGCAAACTATCACATGCTTGACCTTTAAAACTTCGCAGGCCGGTGTATTCTGTGTATACCGAACTGGGTTACAGCCAGTGGCTATGGTTATCATGCTAACAAGCACATCATTTTTCAATGCACATCTTCCACTAAAGTGCTTTGTTGTTTCTCTAGATTCCTACAGTTGGGTATTTAACACCAATCACGAATATAGGGCTTAACCTCCCATAAAATGACGACGTCCCTTCCAAAGTCAGCTCAACTGATTCCAATGGCGGGAAAGTTAAGTGTGGAAAATAATATAGATGGGGAGAATTTGGGATTGTAGTTGAGTGAAAAATATGTAATTAACACATTTTTCACTTTTTACAAATTCCAAATGCTGTATTATAAGCAGGTATTTCTTTGTGTGAACTGCTTCCCTTTTCATGAAAAACAACTCATTCTGATATCGAGGCAATAATTTTCGGGCGGCCATTACGCTGGTATCATAGCGTTAAAAGTAATAAATGTCTGTCTTTCTAAACATTATTGGATGGCTTTCTGACTTCGGAAGTCTAATGTTATTACTTCTTAACCTATCGTGATTAAAAGAACTCCTTTTATTAGATATTTAGTAATTCAAAGTAATGGGAAAAAGGCTCGAGTTAGGTGGATTATGAGTCAAAATCCATAAGCTTTGAAAGGGGATATTTTAGAAAAAGCTGCTACTCTTTTTTCAAAGGTCGTACTCCTTTAAGCCTGCATATAGATCAATTGAGGTCACCTCACAAAATCACGAATGTTCACACAATCGTATGCAACAACCCCATTCTCTTGTTTCATACCCTAAGTTAAAAATGTCACACAAAGTAGAAAAAAATGCGTGACCATTGTACTAAACACTTAATGCAAAGGACCATAAAAATACGTAAAATATCTAAGCTGCTTAACAACTTGGAAATGAAAGATGTGGGGGAAGAGCACCTAACTTTTAAGGTTTGGCATATTTGATGAAAGACTGTAAACGGAGCAAAAAGGCAACAATAGTACGACCCAACAGTTGGTTCTTAGAGTCCAGAACTTATATCACGTCCTCTTCCTCGACCTAGTTTGTTTGAAACGTCAACTATCACGCGAGCAATTTTGGACAGCAGCTTATAACAAGGAGACATATCTCATCCTCAAGACCCAAGGGGAAAAATTTTTTTCTGATATTTCATGGCGGGAAGCCATTTCACTTTTGAAGGTTACTTTTCTTATTTGCTTTTTCTCTTGCGATTTTTCAAAATCTTTTGTTTAGTGATGCTTTCCCCCTCCCCATTCTCTCTGCAAAAACATGTACAAACTCATTGGTATGCCATTTATAATAAACGCAGGTGAAAGGGGTGAGGAACGAACATGCAGTTGGTACACTTGACGTTAAAGATTGATCAGGTATTGTGGTGTTGTCAGCCTATCAGTCTTGTGCAGAACTTCTTTTAATTTTGCTTGCCCGATTAGATGCTGTTTTACCACGAGCAACAAGGTCAATAGAGTGGGTCAAAGGCACAGGAACCTCTAGACTCATGATGATTTCAGGAAACTGGTGATGCAATGGACCTCAGACCCCGTTTGACGCTTTCCTCCTCAAGAAGATCATGTAAACCATCAATGGCAACTGCTTCTTTTCCTTCCAGGTTTGGAACAACATGTTTCATTTGGTCAAAATACTATGCGTATCACGTAGGAGCAAGCTAGAATCGGCGTTACAGCTGCATCTTTAAGTGCATATTTCGTCCATGTTAAGGGCATAAATGCATGCATATTTTGCCTTTTGGTGCATAAAATCCGTTCCTCGTAAACGAAGCAGCACTGCTTCGGTTTGTGTGAGACGGAGAAAGACCAAAAAAATACTCTCCAAATATTTTTTTGTACAGTGTGGCAAAAAAACACCTGTCTTCCATAAAAAGCATTAATTGAAGAGACCTTCCTCCCCATTCACAGTAAAAGATCAGTGAACCTACGAATTATAGTTAACTATGAAAATATCAAATGCGCTACATGTTGTGCAACCCGGTACCAAACCTTCAAGTGCATAGCTTGTACTAACAAGCACATTCATCAAAAAGAGCGAATGAAAACAAGCATTTAAACAGTAAACTACACCTGATAGCAGTTTTAAAACAAATAATAATAGAGGGGTATCTCTGAATCAAAGTATCAAGGCCAAACAACACCACCATGATAATTCGATTGAAAAAAAACCCATTTGCAATTTAATTGTTCTCAAAAAATGTTAGCCAGGCAAATATTTTCAAAATTATTGCGTCGAGAATGCTATCCTTGACAAGGAATAGTTTTCTATTTGGTGTTGGGTTGTTCAAAGTGAAACAAAAAAATCCGCTTTATGCTGGCTTAATGGCTCCTGTGACAAATATCTTAAATAGGAAAACACCTGCAATTTCACACAAGACGTTTATTAGAATTTCAAGTTAAAACTTAATCTATCCCTTTTGGGGAATAAATGGATTAATGGAAGACAACGTAAATGACACCATGCATCTGAAAGAACAACGGTTAAATGTGGTGAGCTTGTTGTTTAACAAGTTATAAAAATATGATTAAGTATTGTGTAAATTTATTCTCTCCTTTCTCCAACCTCTTTATCATACTCATCTGAACGTTCAAATACCCTAAAAATACACGAAAATAAATCATGTGAAAGATACTGGTTTTCAAGTGAATCTAACTCATCTTGTTGTCGTTTCGCATTCAAATTTCTTTTTTCTTTTGCAAACTGTCGCATTTCGTGTATACGTTGTCGCTGGATATCCAAGGCATCTTGAAACAGCGTCTTAAATACCTGAAATGACAAAAAAAAATATATGATATTAATACAATAAAAATAACACAGTAAAAAAAGGAAATAAGATCACCAATAGAACAAAGGGAAAAAGCTGAGCTGATTTATGAGGATTAACAAAAACAGAATCATATATTGGCAGAAAAATAAACAGAAAAAATTGACAGACACATCTGACATTAGATCAAATACATGCTACAATCGGCTACTTAAAAAAGGTCTTAATCATACTGACAAACGACTAGCACTGGTCACATCCTTGGACACATGGCAGATGCAATCAATGAGATCAAGTAAATCTTATTGCACGCGTAACTCATCAAGGAAAATCCACAGGAAAGCAATTTCATCATCCAAAACAAACTCTAATAGTGTTCATTTGGATATCCATATAATAGCTCCTGTTTTTCACATTTATTTCTTAAAAATCCTGTCTGATCTACTTTTAGTCTATTGATCCAATTAAAAATTAAAAAAATGTCATAGCATTCTACATTCGTTCCTGAACAGCCTTTTCAATATAAAATCATCAACGTTGACTACAAGGAGTTTCAAGTTTCGATTTTATGTTCTTAATGGTGCAGTGCAATAAAAACAAGTTTAAATCCGCACATGTAATAAATAAATAAAAAGATATTGCTTTTATGTGCTGGTAAAAAAATCCCAAAAAGACCTGTTATGACCAGGGCGTTCTATAGCAAGGGTTACTTTGGCGTAGCTAGGGGCCAAATCTTTTATTTTACCAGATTTTAGAATATGGGAATGATGATTTTATTCTTGGTTTTCCATCATGCTTAGATCATGTATAAATTGGGATAAGGAAGTGTATCAGCGAAAAATATTCGATGAAGTGGGACTCACTGCGCAGAGATTTATAATGTTTTTATTCAAAGCGAGTAGAGCTACAAAGATTTTATGCACCACATAAAAGCTAGAGAATTCTAACTACTCATTCTTTGTTTCACCTGAGTGTAAAAGGTTTACAATAATATTTGCACAAATAAGAACAAGCTTCTGTTCCATACAAAAGAAAAACAACTCAGACACAAGCATCAGTCGATATGAAACGCCTTGGGTACTTTGGGAACGACGGCTATCAATTAGACTGGAATCGTTTCAAAACAGACAAACCCTTTTTAAGGATAAAAACACCAAAGTAACTTGATGGTATTGGACTTTAAAAAAACCGATAAAATTTTTAAATATAAGTAAATATACAATGTAACTCTCAGACTACGAATTTCAAGAAAGATTTTTCTAAATTCGTTACAAAAGAAATTCGTTTTGGATGGAATGGGGACAAAGAAGAGAATATGGTGAGAGAAAAGTGATGTTCGGTATTATAAAAAAACTCGTTGTATCAGAGTTCGTTATAAGTAGACTCCACTGAATATAAGTATATGCGTATTTAAAAATAAGTGTGTGTATTATAGTGGAATTGGGCGAGTCTTATACATACCAACAAAACAGAGAAGTATCTTTAGTTTTCCTAATATTACAAATGATCAAATGTTTCAGACACAACTCAATTCAAGACTATCTATTTTCAAAGTTCTTTTCCTCTTCTTCATCCTTGATCTTCAACAAGAAAAGGAACGAATACACTCACCAAAACATGTGGAGTTCAACTTGAATTTTGCTACTGGGGACTATGTCTAGCTTCCGCGGCTGCCTTAACGCGTTCTCTCCTCTTCTGTCTTGTTCTTCTGCGCTCTCGTCAACAACTCACTTTTTCCAGTCCTTGCAGTTGGTTTTCATATGTGATAGCTCCCTTATGGAACCGGATTAAGGTGTACATTGCCAACAAACAGGAAAAATCAACGCAAAACAACAGAAAAGCCAACTAACCGTCGCAGGAAAGATATCGTTCTGAAGGTCTTTTAAGTCCCGATGACCTTTCTCTGTATATTCTTGTATGTTCAAAAATTTGCCCAGACACCCTTTTTGGCAATTTTTACATTTTTTCCGGACACTTTTCAACCATTTATCATGTGTTGTTGAAAAACTAAATGGTATTGTTCGTCATGCTTTATAACAATTTCTTACCTTATAAGTTATACTGATTAAAACTAGTAGTCTGAATAAAACCGTTTCAAATATCGCTTACCCAAATATTGGAGAGCGAGAGTGTTTGAAACTTACTTTGAAATAAACTATATGCTGACTCATTTGATGTCTTGAGCATTTACAAACAACATATATTGTGTTCATTTGAATATATTGTATTGTCATTACAAAAAGCTTCCATCGAAAAAATGACAAAAACACTACATTTTATCAAAGCCATTGAGATCACTACAATCTTCTGGACAAAAGGTCCCTTACTAGAAAACAGTCGCTTATTCACCGTGCACCAGTACACTTGTAATCGGGGATGGTCTAGCATGCGACCATTTTGTCCTATTTCCACTGTAAAATAATATTAGTGCATTTTCCTGTGTTAAATTGTTCATTCATTTAAGGTGACAATTACAGCAGCCGTGGGCGTCCAAGAAGGCAACCTCCACGTGGTGACGCCTGGATGCTGACTAGCCAGATTTTCCTGACTGGTTGGTAACGAATAGCCTTCGTTTCAAGCTGTTCTTCCGTACCATGGAAGAAATCGATCTCGTTGGTCATGTGATTTCGAATCTGGTTCGTCGTCGACTTGGAGAATTTTTTAAAACTTGTGCCGCTCCCGGTGGTAAGTGAAAGTTTTTTGTTTCTGGTTTCTTTCCAAACCGATCTGCCTCACTTCGTTTCGTGAGGCCGGATCGAGCTCACCAGGGTGGCCTTCCAATCTGCCTCCAGCAGCTTATACACACACAGCAGCCTTAAGTTGTCAATCAACAACTTCCTAGTTTCTCTATTTNGGATGCTGACTAGCCAGATTTTCCTGACTGGTTGGTAACGAATAGCCTTCGTTTCAAGCTGTTCTTCCGTACCATGGAAGAAATCGATCTCGTTGGTCATGTGATTTCGAATCTGGTTCGTCGTCGACTTGGAGAATTTTTTAAAACTTGTGCCGCTCCCGGTGGTAAGTGAAAGTTTTTTGTTTCTGGTTTCTTTCCAAACCGATCTGCCTCACTTCGTTTCGTGAGGCCGGATCGAGCTCACCAGGGTGGCCTTCCAATCTGCCTCCAGCAGCTTATACACACACAGCAGCCTTAAGTTGTCAATCAACAACTTCCTAGTTTCTCTATTTTCGGAATTCTTTTTCAAACTATCATAGTCTTTGATGTTCAGCCAGTCTTTTATGTCGTCTGTTCATTTTCTCCTCTGTGCACCTCATGATCTTATGCCCTCTGCTGTCCCTTCTTAAATTGTCATTAAATCATTCCCATTTGAGCCTACAAATATATCCAAAGAATACTGCCTTTCTCTTTGAAATAGAATTCATTAATTGCATGTTTATTACCATCCTTTGTAGTACCTCCTTATTACTAATCTTGTCTTTCCAACTAATCTTAAGAAGTCCACGATAAATCCAACATCCAAAAGAGTCAATCTTGTTCCGTATTTCCTTATTAATTGCCCAAGCTCCACTGCCATATCTCACCAATGATAACGTTATAACGTCGTATTATCCTCCTTTTTAGATAACATTGCTTTTAGAAAGTTCTTTGTGTTTTCAAAACGTTATCTTGGCTAATGCTATTCTAATTTCAATTTCCTTTATGCACTTTCCATCATCTGATATATTTGTACCTAAATACCTGTAGTCTTTTACTTGCTCAAGTCGTTTAGCGTTAATTACTATCTTAATATTAGTCCCTGGCTTCTTTTCAATTGCAATGGCTTTTGTTTTCTTCTCATTCAGTTCCATTCCAAAACTTTTCCATTCTCTACCAATATCATTTAACATCTTCTGTAAATCATGTTTGCTTTCTGCAAGTATTACAGTATCATTTGCATATCGTATGCCTGTGAAACTTCTTCCAAAACTAACAATTCCTTTTTCCTTTTTCAGAGTATCATTTATTACCTCCTGGCTATACGAATATATACGACTGAATAGAAGTAGAGAATGTTAGAAGCGACGGAGATGAGAATGCTAAGGTCGCTAGCCGGAATATCCTTACACGAACACAGGATGAATGATGAGATAAGAAGATTTTTAAAGGTAAGGAAAATAAGAGAGAAAGCAAGAGAAGCAAGATTAAGATGGTATGGACATGTAATGAGGAGAGAAAATGACAATATTCTGAAGGCAGTATGGCAGACACCAGTGACAGGAAGAAGGAGTAGAGGACGACAAAAGCTTAAACTAAGGGACGTCGTAGAACGAAACATAAAAGAAGTGGGAGTGAGAGAAGAAGATTGGAAAGACCGAGTCAAGTGGAGAGAAAGATGTCGAGCGGCCGACCTGACAAACGTCGGAGGAAGGCCGAAAAAGAGGAAGAAGATCGGAGATAAAATACATTCTTGTCTGACACCTTGCTTTATTTTCACTTTTCTAGACATTGAGTTACTAATTCTAATTTGTACTTGCTGATTATTATGGATGCCACTTATCAATTCGATTTCTTAAATGGGAACATTATACTATTCAAGCTTAAGGCTGGCATTTTTGATGGTCCTGAGATACGGGAACTCATGAACGGTTTAATGTTCGATGATGCACTGTGTGCACCGGAGCTTTCTTCTTGACTGTCGCTAAAGTCACTAATTACAACATTTCTTGGAAACAACCGGAGTGCAAAATACGAGAAGGAAGTCGATGAACTCCTGACGAACTTTCAAAAATCAGGGGCTCTTATGTCAGTCAAAATTCACTTTCTACGGTTCCACTATTTCCCTCAGGACTGTGGAGACTTAAGTGAGGAACAGAAAGAGCGTTTCCACCAGGACATTCGTGTCACGGAAGAAAGCTACCAAGGCCGATAGTACGTGAGCTTTCTCGTGGACTACTTTTGGTGTTTGAAAGGAGACGTGGTGGCTACTTAGCACAAGAGAAAGTCACTAAAAAGGTCCTTCATCCATGATTACCTTTTGTGTAATGTATATTCTTTATTTTCTGACGTTTGTTGGATAAAATGCATGCTTCTTTGTGAAGCACTAGCTCGAAAGGTAGTAAATAGCACTAAAGGGCGTATAGAACAATTCATTTTACAACTTCGTACCTCAAAAATTGACCTGATTGAAGAAAATGAGTATGATTCTTTTATTTTGCGTAGCAAAATACCCTAGAATCGGCTATCATATGCTTGACCTTTAAAACTTCGCAGGCCAGTGTAATAGTAATTGGTCAAATGGCATTGAATTGGAGCGGCAAAGTAATTGTGAATGATTTAGGTAACATGAAGTAATATTTCTGGTTGAATATTACAAGAAAATGGTTTGAGATCTATGGTAAAGATATATGTGAACAGACGTGTGATCCCAAGCTCAAATGCTTACCGTAAATCACGATTGGTTTTCCAAGAGATTTTACTTGCAAGACTAGTTTCAATTTGTAAAAGATGTTGTTGGTAACTTACCAAAGATTTGATTCTTGTTCACATTATTAATTTGATTAAAAATTTCAAGGTTAGTCACAGGAACTGTTGCTTTAATACTGTCTGTTAACCCTTTTTGTGATCAGGTGATCACACCTTCTATATCATAAACCTAGAATACAAAATATCAAATATCCCCTTCGCCAGATCATGAAACCCTTCAACTTGTCCAGAGTTTGTCAAGGATCAATGATCTAACTATATCTAGTATCGAGCAATACCCATACATACCAGAAAAATGCCATACAGCAGTGAAGAGAAAAAAACACACAAAGAGCTTACTCCAAACATTTCCAAAAACAAACCAACCAAAAAAACCACTTCATTTTTTTAATTCAAGGCTAGCAAAAGGAAATCCTTTCAAAGCATATTGAGGAAAGCTTAATATTCTATTGTGACCTGAAAGTGCTCTCATTAGCCCACGAAATTAATTTATTCGGTCTATGGCGTTTAAAACGTCTTCCTGTCATCAGAAAAACCTTTGTTATTCTAGCGCCAGAGCTAACAGAATTGCTTACATTTGAAAACCCAGTCGTACACATATTTTACAGATGACGTTTAAAATTCTTGATTTTATGGACTAAGTGGAAGTCACTGATATAGAATGTTTATCATACTGTTAGTCGTAACCGTTAAAGTAAAGCTTACAATTGATGTGGTCTTAGCTGCACGAAGAAAAATACTTCCTAATGTTCTTTTCCCTAAATTGTGAAAAAAATCATCAAAAATACCTTTTCTTCTTTATATTTTCTTTTCTGCATCTTGCCACGCATCTGGACATGGTAATCAGTATAATACCTCCTTGCTCTTGCCGCTGCCATGCGCTTGTCTCTTAATTTTCTTTGAATCTGGGATTCTTGCTGCTTCTTTAGTTTCTGTTCTCTCTAGAAAAAAGAGGAAAGAAATTTAAGCAACAAAACAGAAGTTGACATAATATGATAATAAGGAATAATTTGGAGTTATAAAATAAAGTAAAAAACATCAAGAAATTTTTATGAAGTACGATCAGGGCCATGAAATACTATTGTAGTATGAAGTGTTTTGGGGTGTGGTTTTAAGTGGGCACTAAAATAATTGGGAACCTGGCAAAAGGAGAAACCCAACGTTATTTAAAGAAGGATTTTTCGAAGTGCCATCGATTTCAAATTTGTCTTCAGTTGGTTAGAATCCTGTAGCTAAACAATTTTGACAAGAAGCAGAGGGTGCTGATTGTGGAATTCCAGTTAGTTAGTTTTTTAGTTTCCTTTATTAAATATAATCTGTTTTATTAACTCTAGCTTTGTTATCTTGTTTACTCACTCTTACTGATTATTTTTTCTTCAGTCTATTTTCTTTTTGCTTTCATAACTTTAACTTTTGGTTAAAAGTTTTTTCTGATCTCTTCTCCGATGTCAGCAGATATTTTTGCTAGAGTTTAGAATGGCATTCTTAACCATTTCATTTCTAATCTCTCTCTTAACAGAAATACGGTCTTAACCCATTTGTTTTGTTCTTCTACCATCGACATGATGTAATTAGATAGAAAAAAGCCATGTCATCAGTAAGGTTGATTTATAAAAGCTAAAAAATAGTGGGTTTAAACCTGCCCTTTTGGAATAATCTCGCCTCTTTTTCCTCTCAGTAAGGAGAACCTAATCTCTTGCATGAAAGTATTAGTTTGGTTTGAGTTGGTTTGTTTGTTCCAGCGCGTGTAAGTGTGGGTGTAACCACTACACTACTGTCAGTCAAGTTTAGTATTAAAGAATAAAAATAAGTGGACCTGAAAAATACGCTTCAGGCAAAAGACTGTAGCCATGATTGACTTTGTATGTAATTATCTATGTGAGGACGTAAACATACCCACGTCGATAGAAGTAAAAAATGTAATATGTATTAGAGAGTTTCAGAGGCTATTTAATCATGGAAACAAAAAGGTAGTATTTCTAAATGAAATATTAGTTTCACACGTCACTGCTTGGCTCAATAGTATATCATCTTAGCACAAAGTGCATTTCCTAGATAGGCCAATCAGAAGAAAGAATCCTTAAAAAAACAAAGAACACAAGAAGAAGCACTCAACCTCAAAGTAACAATTGCCTTTGCTGAATACTGTTTTACGGTTCTACGGAAAATAATTTCACAAAGTTTACTATTCTCTGTGTATGATCCAAGTCCTTCTTCATTATTTCCACCAAAGCTCTTTGTTTCATTTGTGCTTCCTCGATCTGTTTATGGGTTTTCGTCCTTGAACCAATATTGCTAGACTTTTTCAGCAACGCCATCTGTCGCATTTGTTTTTGATAAAGCAGTTTGCAAGTTCTTGGTGAAATATCAAGGTGAGGAAATTCATCAATCATCACTGGAAGTATGTCACTTTCATCCAATAAAACTAATGAAAAAAAAATCAAATTTCTGTAGAATTGAACGTATTAAAGGAGAGGCTTTGGAATAATAAAGAAATATTGTTGGAAAATATTGGGTGCATCAAACTGGACTCGAATCAATTGCTAATGCTTTCATGGTTATTTGCTCGATAACCTTATCTATCAGCGTAACGTTCTAAACCAGAAAATTTTTCGCAAAAGTATATTTCATTTGATTATGCCAGTTTACTTCCATGTCCCTAAAGTTATTCATCTCATCCAATGCCAGACATAATTGTACGAGCCATACCAAAGCTTTCGTGGTATGTGACCTTGGTGGCTTGAAAAAGGACATCGTTGTTCACGCCCATAATTTATTTGGTAGAACAGTTGACCACAAGACGCTGGTAATGACTTAAATTTAGTAGACAACAAAGGCCAGAGAAAATGGTTTAAATCTAACAGACTACAAAGAACATAGCTAATGTTTCATTACCGGTACAATACTAAAGCATTAAAGCATATTTCAAGACACTGGGCATATTTCTTCAAATTGGAACGAACATTTCATTACTATTACTCACGCAGTTGAATGACGACAAACAATAGAGGATCCTTAGATAGATCTGCAGTGTAATAACTGTAATTTTTGGCTATTTTGCTTATTGCAGCAAATAAATATTTGGAATTGGCCAAGGATAGCTTGCCTTTACCTTGGGAAGTACAATGACAACCACATACTGGGTAGAATCTTCTTGAAGTACTTAATAGTCTCACGAAAATTGGTTTTTAAACAAAAAAATAACCTTATCAACAGTACTATTGCCATTAGAGCAAAGCAAAATAGGTATATCCCTTCCCTATTCTCTTAATTCTTTAAACATCCACATTTCACAGTCCCATAACTGTATTTTCATTTTCAACATTTTCTGTGTGTTATTGTGCTGGATACATGTCAAATTTTTTTCATATGTATCACGCATCTTAACTGCTTCCTTTGGAAAACATTTTCTTAACTCCTCCCTAACTTAGTTCCCATTAAAACGGCCTTTTTTCTTTCTTGATGATAAATTAATCATATATACTTTCTCATTGAAATTAAAATTGATACTTTTAACACAAAGTTTTACATTAAATATTCTAAATGCAACGACGCCAAACTTAGTTCCAAAACTTACCAATTAAATGTCACATACATTTTCTTTCAGTGCAGTTAGAATTTTCAGTTGGCGCTAACACTTTCTGCTAAATATACGTTTTTGTACTACGCCAGCTTGAAATAAGCCAAACACAATTACTATATTAAATTACTATATGAACAGTATAATAACATAATATAAAAAGTATCTCAGTTGTAATCTTACGTCTTCCAGCAGGTGTATACTTTCGCACCGGGCTGGCTGATGCACTTCTTTTCCGTATCTGGCTTTTCGTCGGTTTTCTTCCTTGTCGAGCTGTTCCTTTATAAACTCTTGATAGTAAAATGTCCTTGCTACGCGTAGGAGACTTTTTCCTCTTCCCCTGCGACAAAAGTTATGTATATCTCTGTTAAATAGTATTATAAATACTCCACTCCTTTTACTACTTTCTTTTACTATCTTGTATCTTCCATCAATAATGAGTGTTGTCATCATAGTGAAGAATCGAAGCATTTCGAATTATCTCGACGAACGAATTTAGTAAATTCAATGGATAAAAAAATGGCAACAAAGAAGAGTCAAAAGAAGATACCATTGGAAGATAGAAATCTAGTATATACTTCACATAAAGTGCATACACGATGTAGCTGTGCTTTAAATACGTTTTTTGAATAGCTTTCTAACAAACTGGGCAACATGAGCTAGAGAAAGTAGTAAAAAACTAAACCTAATACTTATGGTTAGAATAGTGACAAAAATAAAAATGACAAAAATGGGCACAAATCTCTCTGGTTCTGTCTTTCCGTATTCCTTTGTTTTTGTGTCTCTGTCTCTGTCTCTGTTTCTCTGGCTCTGTTTCTCTGTCTCTGTCTCTCTCTGTCCGTCTCTCTGTCCGCCTTTCTGTCTCTACCTCTGTCTGTCTGTTTCTCTCTCTCTCTCTTCTCTCCC